>JAXLNO010002339.1:264701-340797 GCA_038087875.1 Malacoraja senta
TCTGAAAGTCCAGATGCAACACATCCACTGGTTCTCCCCTATCCACTCTACTAGTTACATCCTCGAAAAATTCTATAAGATTCGTCAGACATGATTTACCTTTCGTAAATCCATGCTGACTTTGTCCAATGATTTCACCACTTTCCAAATGTGCTGCTATCCCATCTTTAATAACTGACTCTAGCAGTTTCCCCACTACCGATGTTAGACTAACTGGTCTGTAATTCCCCATTTTCTCTCTCCCTCCCTTCTTAAAAAGTGGGGTTACGTTTGCTACCCTCCAATCCTCAGGAACTACTCCAGAATCTAAAGAGTTTTGAAAAATTATCACTAATGCATCCACTATTTCTGGAGCTACTTCCTTAAGTACTCTAGGATGCAGCCTATCTGGCCCTGGTGATTTATCGGCCTTTAATCCATTCAATTTACCCAACACCACTTCCCGACTAACCTGGATTTCACTCAGTTCCTCCATCTCCTTTGACCCGCGGTCCCCTGCTATTTCCGGGAAATTGTTTATGTCTTCCTTAGTGAAGACGGAACCAAAGTAGTTATTCAATTGGTCCGCCATATCCTTGTTCCCCATGATCAATTCACCTGTTTCTGACTGCAAGGGACTTACATTTGTTTTAACTAATCTCTTTCTCTTCACATATCTATAAAAAAACTGTTCCCTGCCAGAAAACTGGCAGGGAACAGTTTTTATGTTCCCTGCCAGTTTTCTTTCATAATCTATTTTCCCTTTCCTAATTAAGCCCTTTGTCCTCCTCTGTTGGTCTCTGAATTTCTCCCAGTCCTCTGGTATGCTGCTTTTTCTGGCTAATTTGTACGCATCATCTTTTGCTTTGATACTATCCCTGATTTCCCTTGTTATCCACGGATGCACTACCTTCCCTGATTTATTCTTTTGCCAAACTGAGATGAACAATTTTTGTAGTTCATCCATGCAGTCTTTAAATTCCTTCCATTGCATATCCACCGTCAACCCTTTTAGAACTAATTGCCAGTCAATCTTGGCCAATTCACGTCTCATACCCTCAAAGTTACCTTTCTTTAAGTTCAGAACCATTGTTTCTGAATTAACAATGTTACTCTCCATCCTAATGAAGAACTCAACCATATTATGGTCACTCTTGCCCAAGGGGGCACGCACAACAAGACTGCTAACTAACCCTTCCTCATTACTCAATACCCAGTCTAGAATAGCCTGCTCTCTCGTTGGTTCCTCTACATGTTGGTTTAGATAACTATCCCGCATACATTCCAAGAAATCCTCTTCCTCAGCACCCCTGCCAATTTGATTCACCCAATCTATATGTAGATTGAAGTTACCCATTATAACTGTTTTGCCTTTGTTGCACGCATTTCTAATTTCCTGTTTGATGCCATCCCCAACTTCACTACTACTGTTAGGTGGCCTGCACACAACACCCACCAGCGTTTTCTGCCCCTTAGTGTTTTGCAGCTCTACCCATACCGATTCCACATCCTCCAAGCTAATGTCCTTCCTTTCCACTGCGTTAATCTCCTCTCTAACCAGCAACGCTACCCCACCTCCTTTTCCTTTCTTTCTATCCCTGCTGAATATTGAATATCCCTGGATGTTCAGCTCCCAGCCTTGGTCACCCTGGAGCCATGTCTCCGTGATCCCAACTATATCATAATCATTAATAGCTATCTGCACATTCAACTCATCCACCTTATTACGAATGCTCCTTGCATTAAGCGGGCCCTGGAGCCTGGCATCGAAGGACTTCACGCTTCGCGCTCGTGATGTGCGCAGCGCGCACATTATTTCGCATTACATTTTTTGTAATCCTGTCATGCCACCCCCCTTTTTGGAAAGCTTCGTACGGGCCTGCTCCAGTATATTTTGACAACCTTCTTCACTATCTGCAGCTCCATCAATTTTTATGTTGTCTGCAAACTTACTAACCAACCCCTCAACATTTTGTCGAAGTAATTTATATACATCACAAACAATTCCCAGAATTCCCAGCACTGATCCCCGTGGAGCCCTACTGGTCACAGACCTCAAACGAGAATGACACTCTTTCCCCATTGACCTTTGTCATTATGGGTAAACCAGTTCTGAATCCAAATTACTGAGTCACTGCAGATCCCATGGCACTTTAATCTTCTGAATCAGCCTAAAATAAGAAGTCTTGTAAAATGCCTCACTAGAGTGACATCAGTCACCTCCTCACATAACTCAATCAAGTTTATAAGACAAGTTCTGCCCTGGACAAAGCCGTGCAGACTGTTCCTAACTAACCTATTCTCTGACAAATGCAAATAAATCCCATCCTTAAGAATCTTCTTAAGGTGCAAAAGTACCTTAAAAAAATTGAGGTCAGGTAATGGGGGATGATAGTTGAAGAGTTGGTATGTCCCATTTGCGTAATGCTCATAAAAACTATTTGTTTCTCTCTTTTTCCTCTTTCTCTTTCTCCTTCTTTTCTAGGGTCTATTTCTTAACTCTTTTTCTTTTGTTTTTAATTTTGTTCTTATAGGATCTTCGTTCTTTCTTGTTGTCACATTTTTTACACTCTCACTTTTTCCTTCACTTTCTTCTTTCTTTCAATCTTATCCTTTCCTTTTACTAGTGTAAAAAACAAATTAATTGTAAGAAGACATAAGTGACGAGTACTAATGTATGTGGTTGTAATGTAATGTAATGTAATGTACTTCTAATAAATAAAAAATTTAAAAAAATTTAAAAAAAAAGAATCTTCTTAAATTGCTACCCTACCACTGATGTGAGGATCTCCATCCTATAATTTCCTGGATTATCCGTATTTATTCCTTCTTATACAAAGGAACAACATTGTCGGCTTTCCAGTCCTTTGGGTCGATGCCTATGGCCTTCATCAAGTGCCCAGTAATCTCCTCTCTTTCCACTCTCAATAACAAGATAGATATCATGCACTGGGGACTTATCCATATTAATGCTTTTCAAGAGACCCAACACCATCTCCTTCTTGATCTCAAAAAGCCCAAATATATCAGTATATGCCACAATTAGCACAATGCAAAGTACTCATTTAGTACCTTGCCTACATTCTTGAATTCCAAGCATAATTTCCCCCCTACCGTCTCTCTAGTCACCATCATGTTTTTAATGGATACTAGACTAAGTGGGACCCATAGGGTCCCTGTCACATGGGAGGGCTGGTCCCCGAATGCAATATTCCACCACTCACCCTTAGCCCCCAACTGCGCAGGTGCGGCTGACAGGTTCCCGTTGCTATGCCAGAGATCCCTTTGTGACGCGAGTCACGGCAACCCTCCCCAAGTGCGTCTCGCCATCTCTCTTCCTACCCGTATCCTCCTCCATTCCCCCTTATCCCCAGTACTTCCTCCGCCTCCTCTTCACGCTTCTTCTTCTTTCCCGTCTCCTCCTCCCCTCCCTACCCCCCTTGACATGAGGTGGAACCTGCTGTTTTTGAAAACAGAGGGTTTTTTTTAATGTAAATGAGATACCATTTTTATGTCATTGTGGAATGGAACACTTCTGATGGGCAGTATATTTTAAACAGAGTTTTTTTTAATGTAAATGAGATCCCATTGTGATGTCATTGTGGGGTGGAACTGCTGACAGGCAGTTTATGTAAATGAGATCCCATTGTGATGGCATATCCTATTGTGATGTCAACGCTGCTAACTGCCAGTGCAGATGGAAGAGAATTTTTCAAAGTGGGGTTTTGTAAAGTTTAAAATGTGAATGACTTGTAAAATATACCATCAATCTGAATGAAACTTGATACTTGACAATGGTGAGCAAGGTCAGCCAAAAATTGTAGCGCTATCGCGTATCGTTTTGGTGTAATTTCAGGAACCCCGCACATACAGACATAGAAACAAACAAGATGAGAGTTTTAGCAATATTCCACCACGCACCCATTCCCCCAACATAACCCTTTCCCCCAACGCAATATTCCACCACTCACCCATAGCCCCCAACTGCACAGGCGCGGCTCATTTCCCCATATCCCCCAGCACTCCCTCCCCCTCCTCTTCACCCTCCCTCTTCCTTCCCTTCACCTCCTCCCCTCCCCCACTCCTTCCCTCACCTCTCCCTCCCTCTCCTTTCCCCTACCGTCAGTCATTCCCTCCCTCCCTCCATAACCCCTCTCCCCACCCTACCCCCCTCCTCTCCCTTTATCCCCATGCTCCCCCAGTCCTAACCTCTCCCCTATACTAGCAATGTTACAACATTTTGAGATTTTAAAAATAAAGTCTGCAATTTATCCCATCAGATAAAGCATAAAAAGAAGTTTAATTTGACACCTAATTCACTTTCATATCTTCAGTATTAAAGAAGTTATGGCCATTTTCATACTCGGAAATTAGCATCTTATTCCCTATTGCTTTTCCATTGACTTAACACAAAAGCTGTGATCGAGGACAGTTAAAAGCCCATAACTTTCTTAAAAATTAAGATAACTGAAACAAATTTTCAGTTATTATAGATTGAAGCATTCTGAAACAAATATGAAACAATCTTACTTAGAAGACATGAAAGTAAAGCATATAATTAGTTAGTTACCTAATTGTAGCTAATTACAAAATTCAATTACTAGATCTAAACATATATCAATTTCTTAAGAATAGATTAACATTTTTAAATAGCCTAAGTGTCCAAATAACATTCACACAATAATTCACAATATAACATAATTTTTAATTCTCATTTTCATGAATTTACAGGCCAAATGGAAGGAATTGAATGTTTAATACCTGTAAATTAATGGGCATTTAAATCATCTTGTGAGTGAGGATTTCTGGAACGCGATCTTTTGGAACGTTCATTTGCGGTGAATTTAACCCCGTATTAGCATGAAAAATACTGCCGTAAATTCGGGGAATAAAATCACCGTGTCGCATGAAAAAATGTGAATTAAAGGCTTCTTAAGAAGCACTTTTATACATTTAAAGAAACCACTTTCGTTTACCTGTCCCGTGTGTGAAATCCGTCCCCGTTATCGGCGTTGACGCTTCAGGAGCTGCTTTTAAAATTACTCCAGCGCTGACATTGACGATTTAATAAAAATAAAAAATTCACAAAACGCCGCTAGGAACGATTTGTCAGCAAACGCTTGTACTCCAACGAAATATAATTCAGGACAAGGGAGGAGAAACCGCGTTTTAACCCCACCCCCCCCTTAAAGGCGCCAAAATCGCGCACGCGGCCAGTGGCAGAATTAAAGCGTGACTGAAGGTAAGTTTTGTAACATACCTACCTATACCACTCCCCCACACAATGTTTAAATATCATTTCTCCTCCGCTCCCCCACTTCCTCCCTCTTCTTACAACAATGTAACAAATCTCTCATTGCACTGGGAGTCCTGTAATTTGTTAATGTAACGGGCAGGGTAAGTTTTAAAGTGAAAAGTTTGATTTTTTAAAGTGAAAAGTGAAATTTTTAAAGTTTAAAATATGAATAACTTGTAAAATATAACATCAATCTGAATGCAATGCTGCTGTGTTTTTGATAATGGAGTTTTTTAAATGTAAATGAGATCCCATTGTGGGGTGGAACACTGCTGCCGGGCAGTTTATGTAAATTAGATCCCATTGTGATTTTTGTCAAAGTGGGGTTTTGTAAAGTTTATAATGTGAATAACGTAAAATATACAATCAATCTGAATGAAACTTTGATACACCACACCACAGGAAAATGGTGAGTAAGGTAGGCCAAAGATTGCAGCGCTATCGTGTACTGTTTTGGCGTAATATCAGGATCATACTCACAGACAGACAGACATAATAACAAACAAGATGAGAGTTTTAGTAATATACTAGACCAAGTGCAGACCCGTTGGGTCTGGTCCCCGAAAGTGCTTGACACCCCGGGGTGTTGTTCCCGAACGTGCTTGAGATCCCGGGGTGAAAATCGTGGAAAAAAAAAGATGGCGTCGTTTTCGGAAAAAATCGGAGAAAATCGGCGAAAAAAAGATGGCGTCGTTTTGGGAGAAAATCGGTGAAAAAAATATGGCGTCGTTTTCGGAGAAAATCGGAGACAATCACATGGGGGTGGAGGGGGGGATGGATTTTATTAAAAAAACGTGTACATAAACAGGACCGAATTTAATCAGGAGTGGCTATTCGTAAAGATAAATGTCATCTCTTTGGAAATGGTAAAAAATATGGGCCTTTCCGCACGCTGTGTGGGCCAGGGGCGGTATCAAAGGCGGCGTACGGACGTACGGACGTACAGACGTACAGACGTACAGACGTACAGACGTACAGACGTACAGACGGACGGCAGCCAGAGAGTTTTAAAAGTATATAGATAGAAGATAGATAGATATACAATGCCAAGGGAATTACTTTAATCCAACTTCCCAATGTCATTTCATGGCCCCTCATAGTTTCCTGCTTGAGTTCTTTCCTACTCTTTTTATTTTCCTCAAAGGGCTTGTCAGATTTCATCTTTCTAAACCTTACATATGCTTCCTTTTAATTTTTCACCAAATGTACAACCTCTCTCATCTTCCAGAGTTCTCGTTGTCATCCTAAAAGCAGATCATTCAATCCCTCACATCTGCTCAACCATTCTGTAAGATCAATGCTGTTTCTTTTTACCTCATCACCACTTTCTGGAATAAATCCTAAATCCCATGATTCTTTTGATATCTAAAATTTCATTGATCTCTGTTTTAAATAAACTGAGAGATTGAGCCTCCACAGTCCTGTTAGGGAGAGAAATACAAAAGATTCATCTCTGACCTGACTGCGCACCACTTATTTTAAGACTGTGAACCCTAAATCTGTGAACCCTAAACCCAGGCAGCAGAAATATCAACTCTGCATCTACTTAGTTATGCTCTGTAACAATTTTGTACAATCTGATCAGATTACTTCTCATTCTTCTGAACTCAATACATCATATGAACAGCTTGCACAATCTCTTAAAAGAACAAAACAATGTAACAAACAAATCACATACATTAGTATCATCAGGGATTTGGATATATCACACTAGATGCCGTCCACACTTAGCTTGCTTTGAAGTGGTTAAGGCAACAGATTCTCAATAATGATTGATCTGTTTCATTACTACTTTATTATTCTACAGTTTTCATGTTGTCTCATGTAAATGAAAAGTATGTTATTCAACTGAAAACTATGAATAAACAAAGTGAAAAAGGTACTTTTGGACTTATTTAATATGAAAACTAAAGGGCACAGGTGACATTACAGCTCCGTAAAAACACCTTTCTACTATTTAAAATTCCAAATTATTACAGATATATTTTCAACATTACTAAAATTGTTGATAAAATCTTAAAATACATTAATAGTGAAAATAATTATTATCAATGTGCAATGCACCACAGGTTTCGGTAGACAGGAACTTCACACATCGAACATTAATTTGAAAAATCATGGATAAAATTCACCAATAATTTTGCAATGTGCACTGATGGTTGGCAAATATCTCAGGGTGAAGCAGACATGGAAAATCTGCCCGTATGTATTGTATGAAAGGAGAAACTTTGGAGAGAAGAAAATACATTTTAGAGGGATTTGTATATTTGATTAATGGACACAGTCAGGCAACTTTTCCCTGCATTCTGGGTAAGTTATTTTTCGTGAATGTCTGGGGTATAGTTTGGAAGTGTAACTGGACGGATATCTACCTCTAATTTATCTCATGTATCTTACGATTTTCAGTACTATGTGCCAGGAGTACTTGTCTTCAAGATTGTTTGACAAGAAAATGCGAAAAGATATTCCTCGGCATGTTTAATTTTCATGCTTCCTGATGGAGGAATATAGGAGCTATATCTCCCGAGTTGCAGAAACAACAGATTCAGGATGAGGGCATAACAGAATTTCTGAAATTTCTGAACATAATGATCCCAAATTTCAGAAGTAACAATTTTAGTGCATTCAGCAGGCTTCAAGCATTATTGAGGCTCTGCATATTATATGGTTATCTTAGTCAGGTGCTCTGTGGAGGTCAATTTTCTAGTGCCACACAGTAAGCTAATTATCAGCTTGATTGATGTTATTATCTGATGCTCTTATTCACAAGTAGAGAAAAATGGACAGAGCAATATTAACTGCAAATGTGTTCTATTTAAATTTCACTTCCAATGTTCCAACTAATATTCACATCCTTTTATCATATTCCTACTAGGGTTAAATTCAAAACGTATTAGAAATATTGAGTTTTTTGCGACAATTGTGTTAAAATTTACATTAATGTTGAGAATAGAAACTCTCTATAGAAAATAGAGAATATTTATAGTGATCAAATACCAAGAATATTGCCTGAAAAACTACTGTCATACTTACGATTTTTTGAAAACCTGCCCATTAGTAATCCTGCCATGTGATGGGAAATTCAAAAGCTTGACCATTCTGCACCAGTAACTTCAGAAAACAATCTTTATAAAGTATATTTACACATGTCAAGAAGGTTTCTTCAAAAACCCCACTATGCTATAGAAGAAGATGGAATAATATATATTTTTAAACCTTCACTAATACATAATTCCATTTTCAACATGGAAGAGGTGACACAATCTCTTTAGAAATAGTGGGCAAATATGTAGAGATGTGTTATATTTAGGCACATGAATTGTAAATGTTTCTAAAGACAGAACAAACTGTTGGGTGTCATGCCTCTCCTAAATAATAATCTGTAGGTAACTGGCAGTTCAACGGAGCAGTTTCAAATTAAAGATGGCTTAATTTTCTCATTAAAAAAAATTATTTTAAAAATTAATCTGCTTGCAGTCAAAAGTAGGGGAATTCATCATTTCACAGCAATCGGCTACGGATGAGCTGTTATAAAGATACTGTCCTTCTGTGGTGATAACCGTGGAATTTTGGACAACAGTGCTAATGAGCAAAGAAAAAATATTTAAAAAAGATAAAAGACAATGATATCACTGTTATTTTCTACTTATATTTATATATTTTTCCTTATATAGTAATATTATTTTATCAATTACCTTCTGAAAGTTACTCGTGAATATTTCTCCTGATAGCCTTTCCAGCACTGCATTTCAAATTAAAGCACTTATATTTAGCAATTATCTTGCACCTAAATTCTCTAGATATAAATCTTTCTGATTCTAAAAACATTGTCCCTGTTTTGGGGCCTAAAAATTAGATGATATGGTGCTGTTTATTTAAGTACTATATGTCTGAAATATACTAAACGTGTACAATGGACTGAAGCTCAATGAGTAACTCTTGGTTGTTTTGCATCACTTCATAATCAAACCAATCACTATTTGATGTGATTAGTGCTTATCCATCAGATGTGATTACATTGGATGCACAGGAAGTTAGGCCTTTCCTTGCATAACTTCCTTTTGGAACACTGCAGGGTCATATGACTACCCTGTCCTATAAGATATTAACATTAGGTATTTCAAGGGCAAGTGAGTCTTTGCAACACAGTTGACATTGAATTCCACAAGGGTAATCGCATGCCTACATTGTTATCCTTCAGGCTTCCAACACACACTCCACCATTCTATGGACCACCTACCCCCAATTCCCTTCTTCCCTTAATCTAGTTATTTCTCCATCTCCAAAGGTGTTCTAACACCCACCACCACCACCCTTTATCTAAACTCCAATCCAACCAAATATGATCCAGGCTCCAATAAACCTTATGGTTAAAGCTGTATCCTTAATCCCTCACCTCAGCCACTGACTACCTCGCCCCAGCAGTACATTTTCATCTGCACAAAAAATGCAAAATCTGTTTGGTAGTAAATAGACACACAACCAAAATTCAATTGCATGATACCACAATGATTGTGTGGCATACACATTGGAGCACATTAGAATGACTATATGCTATTCCATGAATATCCCTCAGAATGTTGTGTAACTCTTTTGCTTTTTATAACTTTGTTCCATGAAAACAATGCGAGCAAGGAATGAAATCATGTTATCACTTGTATTTGAAAGTGTCAATTTTAAATCCTGACTCAGCTTTGTCCCCATATCCTGCAAGTAAATCCTCTTTGAACACAAATGCACATGTGCAATAGACATCTAAAATTTCTCATGTTCAATTTCTGATATTAGGTAGTGTTTTGCACTACTGAATAAACTGAAAATCTTTTCTTATTTCCCAGCTACGTATTTTAGAAACATGGGAACATAGAAAATAGTTGCAGGAGTAGGACATTCGGCCCTTCGAGCCAGCACTGCCATTCAATATGATCGTGGTTAATCATCCAAAATCAGTACCCCGTTCCTGCTTTCTCCCCATATCCCTTGATTCTGTTAGCATTAAGAGTTATATCTAACTTTCTCTTGAATACATCCAGTGAATTGGCCTCCACTGCCTTCTGTGGCAGAATTCCAGATACACAACTCTCTGGGTGAAAAAGCTTTTCCTCATCTCAGTCCTAAATGGCCTACCCCTTATTCTTAAACTGTGACCCCCTGATTTAGGACTCCCCCTACATCGGGAACATACTTCCTGCATCTAGCCTGTCCTTAAGAATTTTATTTGTTTCTATAAGATACCCTCTCATCCTTCTAAATTCCAGTGAATACAAGCCCAGTCGACCCATTCTTTCATCATATGTCAGTCCCGCCATCCTGGGAATTAACCTGGTGAACCTACGCTGCACTCCCGCAATAGCAATAACATCCTTCCTCAAATTAGGAGACCAAAACTGCACACAATACTCCAGGTGCGGTCTCACCGGGGCCCTGCACAACTGCAGTAGGACCTCCTTGCTCCTAAACTCAAATCCTCTCGCAATAAAGGCTTTCTTCACCGCCTGCTGTACCTGCATGCTTACTTTCAGTAACAGATGTACATCAACACCCATGTCTCATTGCATCGGCCCTTTTTCTAATCTGACACCATTCAGATAATAATTTGCCTTCTTGTTCTTGCCACCAAAGTGGACAACCTCACCATTATCCACATTATACTGCATCTGCCATGCATCTGCCCACTCACCCAACCTATCCAAGTCACCCTGCGACCTCATAGCATCCTCCTCGCACACACATTGGCACCCAGCTTTGTGTCATCCGCAAACTTGGAGATGTTATATTTAATTCCTTTGTCTAAATCGTTAATATATAGTGTAAATAACTGGGGTCCCAGCACGGAGCCTTGCAGCACCCCACTAGTCACTGCCTGTCATTCTGAAAAGGACCCGTTAATTCCTACTCTTTGCTTCCTGTCTGCCAACCAGTTATCTGTCCATGTCAATACCCTAACCCCAATGACATGTGCTCTAACATTGTACACTAATCTCTTGTGTGGGACCTGGTCAAAGGCTTTTTGAAAGTCCAGATACACCACATCCACTGGCTCTCCCTTATCCATTCTACTTATTACATCCTCAAAAAATCCAGAAGATTAGTCAAGATTTCCCCTTCATAAATCCATGCTGACTTTGACCGATCTTGTCACTACTTTCCAAATGCGCTGCTATTACATCTTTAATAATCGACTCAAGCATCTTCCCCACTACCGATGTCAGGCTAACTGGTCTAAAATTCCCCGTTTTCTCTTTCCCTCCTTTCTTAAAAAGTGGGGTTACATTAGCTATGCTCCAGTCCACAGGAACACCATTTCCTGACTAATGTGGATTCCCTTCAGTTCCTCCCCCCCACTAGATCCTCGGTCCCCTAGTATTTCTGGGAGATTGTTTGTGTCTTCCTCAGTGAAGACAGAACCAAAGTACTGGTAGACAAAAATGCCGGAGAAACTCAGCGGGTGAGGCAGCATCTATGGAGCGAAGGAAATAGGCAACGTTTCAGGTCGAAACCCTTCTTCAGACTGATGTGAGGGTGGGGGGGGGGGGGGAAGAAGAAAGGAAGAGGTGGAGCCAGTGGGCTGAGGGAGAGCTGAGAAGGGAAGGAGACAGTAGGGTCTACCTGAAATTAGAGGTCAATTTTCATACCGCTGGGGTGCAAACTGCCCAAGCGAAATATGAGGTGCTGCTCCTCCAATTTACGGTGGTCCTCACTCTGGCCGTGGAAGAGGCCCAGGACAGAAAGGTCAGATTCGGTATGGGAGGGGGAGTTGAAGTGCTGAGCCACCGGGAGATTAGGTTGGTTATTGCGAACGGAGCGGAGGTGCTCGGCGAAGCGATCGTCAAGCCTACGCTTGGTCTCACCGATGTAGAGCAGCTGACATCTAGAGCAGCAGATGCAATAGATTAGGTTGGAGGAGGTGTAGGTGAACCTCTGCCGCACATGGAAAGACTGCTTGGGTCCTTGAATGGAGTCAAGGGGGGAGGTAAAGCGACAAGTGTAGCATTTCCTGCGGTTGCAAGGGAAAGTGCCCAGAGAGAGGGTGGTATGGGTGGGAAGGGACAAATTGACCAGGGAGCGATCTCTGCGAAAAGCAGACAGGGGAGGAGATGGGAAGATGTGGCAAGTGGTGGGATCACGTTGGAGGTGGCGAAAATGTCGGAGGATTATTTGTTGTATGTGATGGCTGGGATGGGGAGTGAGAGCAGAGTCACGGGGTATAAAAGAGACCCTGGTGAGAGCCTTGTTTAACTGGTCTGCCATTTCCTTGTTTTGCTTTTTAAATTCACCTGTTCTGACTGTAAGGGACCTACGTTTGTCTTCATTAATCTTTTCCTCTTCACATATCTATGTAAGCTTTTACAGTCAATTTTGATATTTCCCGCAAGCTTTCTTTCATGCTCTATTTTCCTCCTCTTAATTAACCCCATGTTCCTCCTCTGTTGAATTCTAAATATCTCCCAGTTTGCTGCTTCCTCTGGCCAATTTATATGCCTCTTCCTTGGATGCCTCTTCTTGAACAATAAGACCATAAGAAATAAGAACAGGACTAAGTTATTTGGACTAAGGACTAAGACTTAGGTGAGGCGGGATGATGTCTGGAGACAGGTGGGGAAGAGATGACTGGAGATAGTAACCAAGGCTGGAGGTTAAGTAGAGAAGACAAAACAATGTAGAATCTGATAAGGAAGTGAACCAGAGGGAGGGGTTATATTCTATTGTTTAATTGTGTTAATTATTATTGTCATGTGCATCGAGGTAAAGTGAAAAGCTGCGTGTGTGCGCGCTGTTGAGTAAAATCAAATCATACTGTACACAAGTATAATCAAGCCATTCAGAAGTACAACAGGTTGTGTGGAGAGAAAAACGCCAGAGTGCAGAATATAGTGTCATGGCAATATAGCCTTACTTTTGCAGAGAAAGTGCTGAAAAAAGAAAAACTGCAACATCCCCAAGGAGGTAGTTGGAAGATCGGGACTTATGGGAGGACCATTCAGTAGTCTGTTTACAGCACGGAAGTAGCTGTTTCTGAATCTGGTTGTATGTGCTTTCAAGCTTTTGTATCTTCTGCCGAATGAGAGAGAGGCGAAGAGGGAATGACCGGAGTGAAACCGATCCTTGATTATGTTGGCAGTTTTCCCAAGGCAGCATGAAGTGTACATGGAGTCAATGGGAGGGAGGCTGATTTGTGCAATAGAGTAGGCTACATCTAAAACTCTACAATTTCTTGGGCAGAAAATGTTGCAAATCCAAGATGCAATGCATCCTGATAGGATGTTGTCTACAGTGCATCTGTTGAAGTTGTTAAAAGTTGTTGGAGGACAGGACTGGCACATCAATGCTCCAAGGTACTGATGTTTTAAACGTAAAAGAGGTGAAATTGGTTTACTAATCAGGGAGAATGTCACGACAGGACTCAGAGTGGAAATACTAGAGGGATTGTTCAGTGAGGCAATTTGGGTACAACTCAAAAATAAGAAAGGTGCAATAACTCTAGTAAGATTTTACAGTGGGCCTCCCAATAGCCAACAGGAGCTGGACGAACACATATGTAGCAGATAATGGAAAGATGCAAAAGCAACAGGGTTCTTGTAGTGGGCAACTTTAAATTCCCCAACAATGACAGGGACTTACTCAGTGCAAAAGGTTTAAATGGGGCAGATATTGTAAGGTGTGACCAAGAGGGTTTCCTGAAACAGTATGTGGATAGTCCAACTTGAGGGACAATACTGGACTAAGTATTGGGAACATGCCTGGACATGTGACAGGTATTTTGGGAACAATAAGTTAATATGGATTAAGATGGACCTTGCGAGAAGACAGATTGTAACATTATTAGACAGGAGCGAAAGAGAGTAAATTGGAGGGAGTTTTTATCGGGTAAGTCCACATCTGACATATGAGAGTCATTTAAAGGCCAGCTGATTAGAGTTCAGGACCATCATGTTCTAGTAAGATAAAGGGACTTGGATGGAAAAGTGAGGATGAACAAAAAGGTTGTAAATTTAGTCAATAAGAAAAATGAAGTATATATAAGGTTCAGAATGATGAAATAAGTAGAGGAATATAAAGCAAGCAGGAAATAACTCAAGTGGGCAATTAAAAATGCCAAAGGGAGCCATGAAGTGACACTGGAGAGTCAGATTAAAGAAACAACCAAGGCTTAAAACAAGACGGTAATCAGGGAACATTCAAGTATCAAGGTGAGAATGTATGCTTGGAGTCAGAGGATGTGGGCAAGGTACTAAATGAGTACTTTGCATCCGTATTCATGAAGGAAATGGAGGCCAGTCAGATCAATGTAGGAATATTAATATGCTGGCACAGCATGAGATCATGAAGGTGGTAGTGTTGGGGCTCTGGAAGAGCATCAAGGTGGATAACATCAGAGGGCCTAATGGGATCTATTCCATGTTATTGAGACAAGCGAGGAGGTTGCAAAGCCCTTGATGAAGATCTTTGTATCTTCTCTAGCCGCAAGTGAGGTCCCAGAGGATAGGGAGTGGCCAATATTGTGCCTTTGTCTAAGAGAAATAGAGATAATCTAGGAAATTATAGGCCGTGTGCCTCGTCAGTGGTAGGGAAGCTATTGGTGAGGATTCTTTGGGTTGAGATTTACTGGTATTTAGAAGAGAATGGGACATGCATGGCTTTTTATTTCTCGTTATCACCTTCCCCACAGCCAGCACTGGACCATTGTGGGCTCCACCTTTCCTTGATCATCGTTGCTGGCTTTGTATATCCTTCATTAATATCTTCTATGTACATTTTCATATCACTCAGTTCCCTCTCCCCTGACTCTCAGTCTGAAGAAGGGTCTCGACCCAAAACGTCACCTATTCCTTTTCTCCAGAGATGCAGCCTGACCTGCTGGGTTACTCCAGTTTTTGTGTCTATCTTGGACGTGGATAGATTGGTTAAGAAGTTTGCAGACGACACCAAAATAAATGGAGTTATGGACAGTGAGGATGGCTGTCAAAGCAGAATATAGATCAGCTACAGAATGGGCTGAGAAATGGCAGCTGGAATGTGAGCAAGCAAGTGTGATGTACTGCACTTTGAGAGGTCAAATGCACGAGGGGAGTATATTGATAATGGCAAAACCCTTAACAGACACAAAGTGCCGGAGTTCAGCTGCTCAGGCAGCATCCTTGGAGAACATGGATAGGGAACTTTTCAAGATAAGGATCCTTCTTCAGAGTCTGAAGCATTGGTGTACAGAGGAATCTTGGAGTCCAAGTCCATAGCTCTCTGAAAGTGCCAAAGAAGGCCTTCATTGGTTGGGGCATTGAGTATAAAAATCAGTTTGCAGCTCTATAGGATTTTGGTTAGGACGCTATTGGAGTATTGTGTGTAGTTCTGATTGCCCCGTTACAGGTATGTTGTGGAGGCTTTGGAGGAGATGCAGAAGAGGTTTACAAGAATATTGCCTGGATTAAAGGGTATTAGATGTGAGAGAGGTTGAACAAACGGATTGTTTCCTCTGGAGCATTGGAGGCTGAGAGGAGACCTAATAGAAGTATAAAACCTATGGAAGGCATAGATAGGATAGATAGCCAAAACCTTTCTCTCAGGGTGGAAATGTCAGACTAGAGGGCATAGCTTTAAGGGGATTGAATATGGCCTTTTAAAGGGATGTTTCATGTTTAAAGGGATGAATATGGCAAGATTCTTTACACAAAGAGTGGTAGGTGCCTCGTGCCAGGGGTGGTGGTAGTAGCAGATACAATAGTGGCATTTTAGCTTTTAGTTAGACACATGCATAGGCATGGAATGAAGGAAAATGGGTCATCTGCATGTCGTTTAACTTAGCATCATGTTAGGCATAGACATTGTGAGCCATAGGGCCTGTTCCTGTTCTGTACTGTTCTACATTCTATGAGAAGGCGAGTTGTTTTATCTGAAATTATAAAATTCAATATTCATGCCATTGGGTTGTGGGCTGCCCAAGCAGAATATGAGGTGCTGTTCTTCCAATTTACATATGGCTTCACTCTGGCAGTTGAGGCTGTGGACAAGAAAGAAAAGGGAGCTAAAATTGCTAGAAATTGGGTGCACCAGCAGGCCCTTTTTTTCTTTGTTTACCAGTCTCTTTCCAACTCAACCTGCATCCAAAATATTTCCTGATTTTGATTCTCCCAAATATAAAGCAACTTCCAAAGTTTTTAAAACAATTAAGTTAAAAAGAATAGTTTTACAAGGAACTGATAAATAGCTTAGATACCTGTAAAAAAGATTTAAGCAGCAAGCTTTAAGGTATGGAGTCTTCATTGGCAGGGTGGATGTATTGAAAGAATTCTCCAGAAATAAAGGGCAAACTGACAAAATGTCATCAGGAGATCTATATAATATTCCTGTTAAAATAAATAAAGTTTGTAAGTTTTAAATCTTTATGATGTTAAATATTAATCAAACCATAACAAGCAAATGTTTGTGTGCATTGTCCCCATTTTGGAAGCATCGCATTAGCAACAAAAAGTTGGAAAGATGAGCAGGTCTGGCAGCATCTGCAGCAAGAAAATTTGAGTTAATTTTTCTGCCAATAATTTTTCATTGAGTCTAATGTGTGGAACGAGTATTGGTCCTAGTCCACTCAATTAAAATAGTTGTAAATGTCCACAAATGGCCAGATATTTATCTTCGTGGAATCTGTGATCTGCTGCTGGCTCTTTTATTAATGACATCCAGGGATCAATTTTAAACCAACCTCTGCTCTTCTGGGAACATCATGTGTACTGCTAACCACAATCAATTTCTACTCCTGTGAATCTATATCATGCAAAGCATGAGATAAGCACAGAAGGTATTAAAACAAAATTAGAATCACAGATTTTTTTTAACAATATCCTTAAAATTGAAATTTCCACATTTGAATTTTATCTTATAATCTCTTCTCGGAAATTCTATTGAATACAGGGGATTTGTGAAAAACTGTTTTAACGTATTTTTCTAATAGTTCTCAAATACAATTATAAAATGCCATTTCCAGGGATCATAATAAACTTTTGACCTTTATTCTGTAAAATAAAGATTAAAGGTGAGGGTGGAAAGATTTAATAGGAACCTGAGGGTAACTTTTTTACACAAAGGGTGGTGGGTGTATGGAATGTGCAGCTGGAGGAGGCGGTTGAGGCAAGTACTATCGCAATGGTTAAGAAGCATTCTTCTTGTTGAGTCCGCACACAAGATTAGAAGTTGTTCAGCCAGAGCTGGATACACTTCTCGGCATCTGCAAACAATGATGTCTGACTTGCTCTTCTTGTGCTTCTTGTGCGTGGTGGTGGAAAGGTTGGTGGAAACAGGGCCTCAACATGAGTCCTCTTTCCTTGACCCCGTTAAGAAGCATTTAGACAGGTAAATGAATAGTATAGGTTTAAAGGGATATGGGCCAAACTCAGGTAGGTGGGACTAGAGTAGATGGTCGACATGTGCAAGTTGGACGGAAGGGCTTATTTTCACACTGTGACTCTATGACTATGAAAATGATTTATTTTTGAAATTTTCTCGGTGGGGGCACTACGAGATGGCTGCCCTGCCAGCATCGTGTCCGTTATTTCTACTTCTTTTGTGTTTTTTAGAGTGTCCAAATGTTTGTTTTAGTGTCTCTTGGTGTGTCTTGTGTGGGTGTGGTGAGGGAGGGTAAGGGGGGAACCGCTTTTGGTCGCCTCCTCCACAGAGAAGCGACTTTTTCCATGTTGCGTCCCTCGTGGCCTAACACCATGGATTGGAGCGGCCTTTCCCGGTGTCAGGCACGGAGTTTCAGCAGCGGACGCAGCGAGGACTTTTCATCGCGGAGTGGGTGAGCCCTTGCCGGGGTCGCCAGAAGGGAGTGCTCCGATCGCTCGGTCGCGGACTGTTACATCCTGAAGCCGAGGTCTGTGGAGCTTCTAGCCGCAGGCGCGGCGTCCGGAGCCTGGGATCCCTCGTTGGGGATCCCCGGAGAAGAACTCCGATCACCGGCCCGCGGCCAATAACATCCTGAAGCTGCGGTCTGCGGAGCATCTATCCGCGGGTGCGGCATGGACTTACCATCTGGAGCCTGGGTTCCCTCGCCGGGGACAGACAGATAAGAGCTCCAACCGCCGGCCGCGGTGTGTGTTCGACCGTCCTGATGAGAGGGCCTGTACATAGTGCAGTCCGTAGCGTCGACTGCGGAGGTTTATGGCCCCGATCACAGGTGAACAATGGAGGAGCACTGACTGTACTTTGTGCCTTCCACCACAGTGAAGAATGCTGTAGTGGATGTTTGCGTTAAATTTTATTGTGTATTGTGTGTTCTTTTTTGATTGTACCGCTGCTGGGAAATTCATTTCACTGCACTTATATGTGTATGTGTAGCCTCTGGTGTACCAGATAAAATAATCCAAGGTTTTCAACCTCCCCTTATAGCTAATACCCTCTAAACAAGTCAGCATTATAGTAAACCTCTTCCTCGCCCTCTCCAAAGCACCCACGTTTTTCCTGTGATGTGGTGACTAGAACGGCACACAATATTCCAAATGTAGCCTAACTAAAGTCCTAAACACAGCAACATGACTTCCTGACTCTTAAACTCAATGCCCTGACTGATGACAGCAAGCATATCATATGCCTTTTTTACCGTTCTATCTACTTTTGTTGTCACTTTCAGGGAACTATGGACTTAGACCCCCTTGTAAGGGGCTGTCCCACTGCGGCGACCTAATTGGCGAGTTTAGAAGAGTTTAGGAGAGTTTGAAAAAGTGTCATGTTGAAGACCTCCTTCGACTATGTAGAAGACCTTCGACCTCCTTCGACTATGTTGAAGACTAGCTTCGACTAGCTTCGGGAAAATTGGACACCGAATAGTGGAGAGTGACGAAGACCTCCTTCGATCTCCTTCGACCTCCTTTTGACTATGTTGAAGACTATCTACGACTTCCTTCGACTACCTTTGATTATCTTAGACTACCCTCGATTACCTACGAATAACATGCCAACCTACCACAACCTACTTCGACTAAACCTACTAGTTTAAAAAAAATTGATTATTTCCATGGCGACCTTTTTTACCCGCCAGCATTTTTCAGAATGTTGAAAAATACGCCGTGACCTAGCTGAGGCCTTGGGTACGCGGGGACTACTCCCGAGCATGAAGGAGAGTTACAAAGACCTCCTAGGACATCGTGTCAACCATGCTGCGAGTATGAGTCGAGGACAAACTCTTCTAAACTCGCCAATTAGGTCGCCGCAGTGGGACAGCCCCTTAATTGTATACTTTCCCTTTATATTTGACTTCCCAAAGTGCAAGGAGTCCCACAGAGGTTCTTGACCCGAAACGCCACCCATTCCTCCTCTCCAAAGATGCTGCCTGTCCCGCTGAGTTACTCCAGCATTTTGTGTCTATCTTCCCTACAGAATTCCATTGGTCATATACCTCTAGCCAAATATCAAAACTTCTACAATGTCCTTGTTTGGACATCACGTGTCCATGATCTATTTCTAGTGGATTTGGCCTGTATGCAATCATCGTTTTTCCTGCTGAGGCACCCAAATAGTACTACAGTCAGGTCTAGAGGACATCATAAATAAGTTGTCAACATACATTTTTGAATATAACCAGGACCTCTTTCCATGACTGGTTTGATGTTGGACACAAGAGGAGGGCATAGGAGTTTGCTTTCCATTGTCACTCCCAAAAGAGAAGAAAAGGCATGTAAAATACTTGTTTCCAGAAGAAAAGGCATGTAAAAGGTTTTAATGATCACATCCCCATATAACCATTTAATTAAAAAACTGATTAGGATTGCACTTTTAGAATTCTTGCCATTTTTCCAGAAAGATGTAAGTATAGTAATCTTTGGAGATTAATTTTTAATAATGGATATCTCATCAAGTTGAGGAATCCTCCAACATGAATCTTCTAAGGCAGAAAGATGGTTGATGTTTAAATAAATCAACAATTTACACTATGATAATATGAAAATAAAGGACCAACTCGCAACATCTGGGAACAGATTGCAGATGCCCAGAAGCATATTGTTGTTTTTCGCCACTAAAGAAATACTAACTTGGTGTAGATCACTGTAAATGATGCCACTGATGTAGATTTAATGTTTCTTCAAAAGGGCCAGCCCTTATTTTGTACCATTACCATTTTTCAAATTATTTCCTGGCAAACCCTGAACCATTTTCAAAGGTAACAGCAGACTGTGAATCACATGCCTCTGGCAGACTTCATGTGCTGAGTTCCTCGCTCAGTTGGTGTTGGCTTATGAAAATGGCGCAAGATTTATCAAGAAACATTATGAAGATCAAAACTGTATCACGTCAACTAAAGACAGGGGTGAGGGAAAAAGAGGAGAGGGGGGGTTGCATTGTTGGTTAAGGAGGATGTCACGGCTGTGTTCAGAGGTGACATTTTATATGGTTCGTCTAGTGAGGCTATAAGGGTGGAGCTGAGGAACAAGAAAGGGATGATCACCTTGTTGGGAGTGTACCCAACAGTGACCCCCAAATAGTCAACGGGAATTACAACAAATGTGCCGGGAGATTGCAGACAGCTGCCGGTCTAATGTTGTTGTAGTAGGGGATTTTAACTTTCCCAATATAGACTGGGAAAATCGTAGCGTGAAGTGTTCAAATCTTTCTTTTACTCTATTTTTGCAAAGCAGATTTAGCTTTGAATTTACACTTTACACCTTCACTAATTACACTAATTTATTTTCTTCCTGATCCTTGCACAACAGTTACTTAAGTGGTTATAAAGGTAGGCAATACCTTGCTTTATTCTATCAGGCCCATTCCTTGACTGCAAGATAATCAGTTCACATTTTCAGCAATGTGCTACAAAGTATTGTTTAGGTTAGATGGACAAAAGTTGAACCAATAATACATGCCAGTCTTTGCTCTCTTACAGCAAGTTATGAGTAACAGTGTTTTGGTAATCATACCTGCCACACAAGCAGTCATGAAGCAGGCAACAGTCCCAGCAATGAGAGCCCTCATACTGGCAGATGCTATGTCACGAAATCTTGTTGGAGCGATTGATGCTGTTAAAACAAAAGTATAAAATTAGAGGAGATGTTGCTTAAATAGTTACCTGTACTTGTAGTATAATAATTTCTTAAAACATCTACAAATATTGTACAATTCAATTCATTTTCTAGGATGTTATTTAAAAATATTTCAATTCTATATCAGTTTTAGAAATTGCTTTAATTCCTTAATTCTTTTCTCGAGTTTTATTAATCTTTGTTATCAGATCTTGTCAAAATTGCTACTTCAAGAGATCTCCAGTAGCATACTGTGACCATGCTTGAAACTCAAATTTAGCTACATATGGCAAATGTTGGAAGAATAGTCAATTATGATAGTCAAAGCTTAAGAGTCATGGCCATAGTCTTACAGCGTGGAAACAAGCCCTTCGGCCCAACATCCCACACCCTCCAACATGGCCCATCTACACTAGTCCCACCTGCCTGCATTTGGCCCATTCAGTTCAGTTCAGTTTAGTGTATTGTCACATGCATCGAGGTACAGTGAAAAGCTTTTGTTGCATGCTATCCAGTCTGCAGAAAGACAATGCATGATTGCAATCAATGTATTTACAGTGTATAAATACATGATTAGGGATAAGGCATATCCCTCTAAGCCTGTCTATCCATGTACCTGACTAAATGTTTCTTAAACAGTGATAGAACTGCATCAATTAACGGCTCGTAACGCGAACGGCAGGTACTCGGGAAGACTGGCTAACGGCAGGTAAGCACGGGAAGACTCGTGAAGATTTTTCAACATGTTGAAAAATGTCCACGAGAGCCCCGAGTACCGACGAGTGGCCATTACCGTAAATCTCCGAGTTCGAATCAGGGCAAACTTGGGAGAGCTCTTGGAATGAACTCATACCGTGGGACAGGGCTTTAAATCTCTCCCCCCTCACCTCAAACCTATGTCCTCTGGCTCTTAACTCCCCTACTCTGCGCAAGAGATTCTGTGGATCTACCCGATCTATTCATCTCATGATTTTGTACACCTCTATAAGATTCTCCTCATTCTCCTGTGCTCCAAGGAATAGAGTCCTACCCTCTTCAACCTCTCCCAATAGCTCAGGCCCTCGAGTTCTGGCAACATCCATGTAAATCTTCTCGAGCTTGACAACATCTTTCCTTTAACGGTGCCCAGATCTGAACACAATACTTTAAATGTTGCCTCAACAATGTCTTATACACCTGCAACATGACTTCTCAACTTATATGCTCAATACTCTGACTGATGAATGGCAATGTGCAAAAAACCATCTTGACCACCTTATCTACCTGTGAAGCCACTTTCAGTGAACTATGTACCTGTACTCCTAGATTCCTCTACTCTACAACACTCCCCAGAGTCATACCATTCACTGTGTAGGTCCTGCCCATGTTAGTACTCCCAAAATGCAACCTCACAATTTATCTGTATTAAATTCCATCAACAATTCCCCAGCCCACCTGCCTAACCGATCAAGATCCTGCTGCAATTTTTGACTATCTACAATACCACCCACTTTTGTGAGAAGAACCTAACATAAACACCGATCAGCAGTAATTATTATCTTTCACCAGTTGTTTTTTCCTTCCAAGTCCAAATGAACCAAGACTAAATTTGAATATCAAAAACTACAGATTCTGGAATTCAGAAATATAAAGAAAAAATATAAAGAAACACTCAGCACATCATGCTGCATCTCTGGAATGGAAAACAAAGTTAATGTTTCAGGACAAAGACCCTTCTTACAATTGATGACATAGTCATATGGCTATGTCCTGGAACTTTCTAAAATGTTTAGCACAATCATGGTCAAATGAGTTACACGATAAATGCAACTGTAAAGTCAACTTTATAATTGGCCATTAAGAAGTGCATCAGTGCAATGTATTTCAGAATCATAGAAGACTTACAACACAGAAGATGATCCAACAACCCATCTTGTCTATGCCAGGTGGGTAAAAGCTACCCAGCCTAATCCCAGTTAACAAATTACAGTTCTTTAAATGCACATTCAAATAGTTTTAAAATGTGACAGAATTTATGTTTCTAGTAACCCAAACAATTCTTGGGTGAAAACATTATTCTCATTATTTGGTTAATCTTTTAAATTCCTTTAAATCTACCTTCTCTATTTTTAACCCATCTAATAAGGGAATTTATGAACAACCATCTCACTTACTTTTAGGCATTTCATAATTTGATGCAAGTTAATTCTCCCCACAACCTTCTTGGATACAAATCTGACCCAACTGTGGTCAAACTGAAGATAAACACAAAATGCTGGAGTAACTCGACGGATCAGGCAGCATCTCTGGATAGAAGGAATGGGTGATGTTTTGGGTCGAGACTCTTCTTCAGACATATGGTTAAACTGAACTAGTTTTGAATTTAGTACTTAGAATTTTTAAAGTATTTTGAATCCTTATTAAAATCCAACTCTATCCTAGCATATTCCATTTGTCAGAAGGCCATTACAATAATATCAAAGCCTCCCCTAATTTTATCCCGACCACCCTTCGCCTACACCCCTCTCCAATTGTGAACTCCTTTAACTCTCTAACACCCTATTTCATCAACTCCTCAATGTCCTAATTCAATAAATCTTCCATTAACCAAAGCTCCAGTTATCCATTTTCTAATTAAGGCCCCAAAATCTTCAGTGACCAACACTCAACCTTCCCACCAACCCCCCCCCCCCCCCCTTCCCCTCCCCACGCTTAGATCTTGTCCATTCTTCCCCACACAGCTACCTAAAGGTCCTAAGCGCCAGATAACCAAATCTCTCTACAGGCACCCAACATAAGGTCATAAGTAATAGAAGTAGAATTAGACCATTCGGCCCATCAAGTCTACTCTGCCATTCAATCATGACTGAATCATCTCTCCCTCCTAACCACCATTTTCCTGCCTTCCCATAACCTCTGACACTTCAGGTTTGGTTTAGTTTAGTTTGGAGACACAGCACAGAAACAGGCCCTTCGGCCCACCAAGTCTGTGCCGACCAGCGATCCCCGCACATTAACACTATCCTACACACACTAGGGACAATTTATAATTTTTACTAAGCCAATTAGTCTACAAACGTGTACGTCTTTGGAGTGTGGAAGGAAACCAGAGCTCCCGGAGAAAACTCACCCAGGTCACAGGGAGAACGTACAAACACCATACAGGCAGCACCTGTAGTCAGGATTGAATCCAAGTCTCTGGTGCTGTAAGGCAGCAACTCTACCGCTGTGCCACCGTGCCACCTGCCAGGACTCCCAGAGCTGGCCATACGCCCAATCTCCACTCATTCTACACAATTATTCACCCAGAATCACCAATAGTCCCCTTACTCTATTTCATCCCAGGTCCAGATGACAGGCCCTACATGTCTCCCAGGCCTGGATTCTCCAAAAATCAATCAGGCCTTAGCTATCTGGCCATGCCCCAAAACCTGTTCATTGCAGAAATCCCTCCAATTCCAATCGTGGAATCCAGCTAGTTTTATGTACAATTCGAGAACATTTTAGGATCAGTGATCATAACTCCTTAGTTTTAAGATAGTTATGAACAAAGATAAATCTGGACTTTGGGTGAAAGTACTAAATTGGGGAAGGGAATATGACAACATTATTAGGCAGAATCTAGTGAGAGTAAATTGGGAGCAGCATTTATTGGGTGAGTCCACATCTGACAAAGAGTCGTTTAAAGACCAACAGATCAGAGTTCAGGACCATCATGTTCCAGTAGGAAGAACGAACAAGGATGACAAAGATAAGGGAGCCTTGGATGACCAGCGAGTTCAAGTTCAAGTTCACATCTATTGTCACATGCACCCATTGGTACAGTGATATTTGAGTTACCATACAGCCATACGAATAAAAAGAACACAATACACAATAGAATTCAACATAAACATCCACCACAGTGGGATCAGCATTTCTCACTGTGATGGAAGGCAATAAAGTTCAGTCATCTTCCTCCTTCTTCACCCGTAGTCGGGGCCTTGAATCCTCCGCAGTCACCACTACGGACGGCCCACTGTACAGGCCCTGTCGACGGGATGATCGAAACTCTGACATCGGGACAGATCAGAGCACACTCCGGCTTGGAATCCCGAATCGGCCGCTTCTTATCGGAGACCGCGGCTTCCGATGTTAAAGTCCACAGGCCCCAGGGGGCGGAGCTCCGACACTGGCGATCCTTGGCAAAAGATCCCAGCCTCCGCGATGTTAAAGTCCGGGTTGCCTGCGGCTGGAAGTTCCGCAGCCTGCAGCTCCATGATGTTACAAATCAGCAGGCCCAGCGGTCAGAGCTCCAATCCTGGCAATGCTCGACAGGATCGCAGGATCTGCGATGGTAAGTCCACACTGGCTGCTTCTGAAGCACTGGGCAGGTCTCCGGTCGGAAAGGCCGCACTAATCCAGCTGGTAGGCCGCAAGGGGGGCGAAGATGCGACATGGAGAAAAGTCGCATCTCCGTCCAGGTAAGTGACTTGGAAAAACTTTCCCCCTATTCATCCCCCTCCTCCAACCACATAAACTAGCCAAGATACATTAAAACATACATTAAAAACTTGTAGTAAATTGATCAAGAAGGAAAAAGAAACACGTATGAAGATGACATCAGACAGGTCCTTTGAGGAATGTAAAGAAAGCAGGGGGAAAAACTGAAACAAGGAATTATTAGTAGGTCCAAAAGGGGTCATGAATAAGTTTAAACAGAATCCCAAGGCGTTTCATACATACAGTAAAAACAAGAGCATAACCAGAGAGCAGGTAGAACCACTCAAAGGTAAACGAAGGAATTTATGCTTGGAGTCAGAGGTTGTTGGCAAAGTACTAAATGAGACCTCTGCATCAGTATTCAGCAGGGAGAAAGACACAGAGATAGTAAGATCATTTTGGGGTATACTAATATGCTCGAACATTTTGAGATCAATAAGGTGGTGACGGTGAGTTTTTTGAGACCAGTTTATTGAGAGAGGCAAGATAGGAGATTGTTGGGGCCTTAACCAATAATGTTCTATCCTCTCTTGTCACAAGATAACATCCCAGAGAACTGGAGCGTAGACAATGTTGTTCCTTTGTTGAAGATGGGAAATAAGGATATTCCAGGAAATTATAGGCCAGTAAACCGCCCATCAACTATCGAAAAGCTATTGGGGAGGATCAATACAAGATTTACGCACATTTGCAAGGGAATGAGCTAAGTAGGGACAATCAGCATGGCTATGTGTGTGTAGATTGGTTATTTCCTACTAACTACAGTACTAACTACGACTCCGCATCCAGAGGTTTCGCGTTTTGTATACCCTCCCACTACCGGGCCGGCTGCTCCACTATCAGAGACTGTCTCCCCCGCGGCCTCCCCACGGCTTCACCGCCTATCTCACCTATTTCACCACCTCCACCCGGCTCGTCCCCGGTCATTTCCCCGGTTCTCTCCCGTCACTTCACCGGTGAAAGGAGGAGATGTGGATTTGTACCGCACACATGCCGGATGGGTCAGCAGGCCACCCATTAGATACGGTGATTGTGTGTAACTATCTATACTTCCCCAAATGCGTCATTAACATTCCGGCTACTATATTGTTTAGCCACCATGTTTCCACGTATCTATGCTTTATTTTATTTCTACAAGGAAAGATGTAGATTGGTTATTTCCTACTAACCAATTGTAGTGCTTGTTAGTAGTTACTCCGCCTAATATGCGATTTATATTAACAAGAGCTTGCTTACGTAATTCAGTCTGAGTAGCTGTTAGGTACTGTAATGTTCTGCAAACCAATGCTGTCAGTGGACTTCAATAAATATGTGATGTATTTTGATGTGTGTACGACTTCATTCATTACATGGTATCAAGAAGTGAGTCTTACCTACTCCGTTCATGTTTATCGGGTTTTTTTTTTTTTACATTTGTTTTATGTGCGTTATCTCTATCATGGCAAAGTCGTCTCGCCATCCTAGTCCTCTGATCTTTGACTCCGACATTGCTGAACGCTGGCGCCTTTTCGAGCATGACTACATTCACCACATTCGCATCGTTCATCGCAATGATCCTCCAGATGTACGTGCTTCCGTGCTACTAAACCTGGCTTGTCCTGAGGCAATGAAACTTGCCGACCGTTTTACTTTTGAGCCTGCTGTTTTAGACGCCAACGGACAGATCCTAGTGCCTGCAGAAACGATTGATGACCCTGCTGTCCTACTTGCATCGTTAATTGGTTTTCTGTATTGAGAGAGTATTTGTTGAATGGGGCCCTCAGCGAGAAAGTTGATGGACAGAGTATTCTCAAATAACTATTCTCAAGCTGCCCCTCAAGTACAACATCGCCGTTGATCCCAACGTCACTCCTGTGTTTCGAGCACGACATCATGTTCCGCATGCCATGCGTGACAGAGTAGACAATTAACACAAGCGGATGGTCTCCCTGGGTGTCATTGCTGAAGTTACTGACCCATCTGACTGGGTTTCCAAATGGTGGTTGCGACGAAAAAAAACAAGGAGGAAATCTGTATCTGCATAAACCCCAGTGATCTCAACACAGCTATCAAACGCCCGCACTACCCTATGCGAACAGTAGAGGAAGTTGCCGCTCAAATAGGCAAAGCATCAGTGTTCTCCTTTCTGGATGCTAAAAGTTTGTTTTGGCAGATTCCGCTGGACCCAGACTCGTCCAACCTTACTACATTCGGCACCCCCTTCAGCCGTTACAAATTCCTGAGAATGCCCTTTGGCATCAACTCTACCAGCGAGATTTTCCAGCGCACGATGGTACGATGGTTTGCGGGGTATCCATGCGCCATTATTGTTGATGACATTCTCGTTTACAGCGCGACTTGGCTGAGCTTGACGCTAATCTGAAAAAAGTGCTGGACCGTGCCAAAGACATCCAGCTCAAACTCAATCCCCTGAAGTGCAAGTTTCGGGTTCCGGAAGTTACCTACGTCGGACATGTTTTCACAAGTGTTGTTGGCGTAACTGTTGGCGGGATCTGTTTTGGCGTAAGGGGGAACTGTACAAAAGGGACGGATTGCATCTTAACAGGTGGAAGACCAGCATTCTGGCAGGCAGGTTTGCCACTGCTCCACGGGTGGTTTTAAACTGAATAAGGGGGGTGGGGTGTCAAATGGGATAGTCGAGGATGGAGTTAAAGGGAAAGAGAGTAAAGAGATGGTTAATGACCCCAGAATTAACGGAAAAGGAAGCTCACAAAGGGATAGGAGCATATGGCCAAGTGTAATAGGGATCGATGTGAAAGGTGAAATGCGTAAGGAATTAAAAGTATTGTATATGAATGCGCGAAGTATAAGAAGTAAAGTAGATGAGCTTAAGGCTCAGTTAGAGGTTGGTAGATATGACATTGTGGGGATTACTGAGACGTGGCTGCAGGAGGATTGGGCCTGGGAACTTAATATTCAGGGTTATACATCCTATAGAAAGAACAGGCAGGTGGGCAGAGGAGGGGGGGTAGCTCTGCTGGTGAGGGATGGAATTCAGTCCCTTGCGAGGGATGACATAGGGACTGATGAGGTAGAGTCACTGTGGATTGCGTTGAGGAATTGTAAAGGCAAGAAGACACTAATTGTTATTATCTACAGACCCCCAAACAGTAGCCCGGATGTAGGGTGTCCGCTGCAGCAGGAGTTAAAACTGGCATGTAACAAAGGTAATGCCACTGTGGTGATGGGGATTTCAATATGCAGGTAGACTGGGTAAATCAGGTTGGTTCAGGACCCCAAGAAAGAGAGTTTGTAGAATGCCTCCAAGATGGATTCTTAGAGCAGCTTGTAATGGAGCCGACCAGAGAAAAGGCAATTCTGGATTTAGTGTTGTCCAATGAACCAGATATGATAAGAGAACTCGAGGTAAAGAAACCGCTCGGAGGTAGTGATCATATGATTAGTTTTAATCTGCACTTTGAGAAGGAGAACGTTAAATCGGAAGTGTCAGTGATGCAGTTGAACAAAGGGGACTATGAAAGCATGAGAGGGGAGCTGGCCAAGGTAGACTGGAAAGGGATCCTAGCAGGAATGACGGTGGAGCAGCAATGGCAGGAATTTCTGGGCATAATCCTGAAGACGCAGGATCATGTCATTCCAAAAAGGAAGAAAGATTCTAAGGGAAGTAGGAGGCAACCGTGACTGACAAGAGAAGTTAGGGATAGAATAAAACGAAAAGAAAAGATGTATAACACAGCAAAGAGTAGCCGGAAGCCAGAGGATTGGGAAACTTTCATAGGACAACAGAAGGGGAAAAAACGGGCAATACGGGCTGAAAAGATGAAGTACGAAGGGAAGCTGGCCAGGAATTTAAAGAAGGGCAGTAAAAGCTTCTTTAGAAATGTTAGGGGAAAAAGAGTAGCAAAGTCAAATGTGGGTCCCGTGAAGGCAGAAACGGGTGAAATTATTATGGGCAACAAGGAAATGGCAGAAGAGTTGAATAGGTACTTCGGATCTGTCTTCACTAAGTAAGACACAAACAATCTCCCAGATGTACTGGAGGACAGAGGATCTAAGGGGCTAGAGGAATTGAAAGAAATTTTCATTAGTCGAGAAATAGTACTGGGTAGGCTAATGGGACTGAAGGATGATAAATCCCCTGGACCTGATGGTCTGCATCCCATAGTGGATGCATTGGTGATCATTTTCCAACGTTCAATAGATTCATTTCAGTTCCTGTGGATTGGAGGATAGCTAATGTTATCCCACTTTTCAAGAAAGGAGCGAGAGAGAAAACGGGGAATTACAGACCAGTTAGCCTGACTTCGGTGGTGGGAAAGATGCTGGAGTCAATTATAAAAGAGGTAATAATGGGACATTTGGATAGCAGTAAAAGGATTAGTCCAAGTCAACATGGATTTATGAAAGGGAAATCATGCTTGACTAATCTTCTGGAATTTTTTGAGGATGTGACAAGTAAAATGGATGAAGGGGTGCCAGTGGATGTAGTGTATCTAGACTTTCAGAAAGCCTTTGATAAGGTCCCGCACGGGAGACTGGTGACTACAATTAGAGCACATGGTATTGGGGGTAGGGTGTTGACATGGATAGAAAATTGGTTGGCAGACAGGAAGCAAAGAGTAGGAGAGAACAGGTCCTTTTCAGAATGGCAGGCAGTGGCGAATGGAGTGCCACTAGGCTCGGGGTTGGGCCCACAACTGTTTACCATATATATTAATGATTTGGAAGAGGGAATTAGGAGCAACACTAGCAAGTTTGCAGATGACACAAAGCTGGGTGGCAGTGTGAACTGTGAAGAGGATGTTAGGAGGTTGCAGGGTGACCTGGACAGGTTGATTGTGGGCAGATGCGTGGCAGATGCAGTATAATATAGGTAAATGTGAGGTTATCCACTATGGCGGCAAAAACAAGGGGGCAGATTATTATCTCAATGGGGTTAGGTTAGGTAAGGGGGAGGTGCAGCGAGACCTGGGTGTCTTTGTACACCAGTCACTGAATGTTGGCATGCAGGTACAGCAGGCAGTGAAGAAAGCTAATGGAATGTTGGCCTTCATAACAAGAGGAATTCAGTATAGGAGTAAAGAGGTTCTTCTGCAGTTGTATAAGGCTCTGGTAAGACCACATCTGGAGTATTGTGTACAGTTTTGGCCTCCTAGTTTGAGGAAGGACATCCTGATTGAGGCAGTGCAGTGTAGGTTCATGAGATTGATCCCTGGGATGGCGGGACTGTCATATGAGGAAAGATTGAAAAGACTAGGCTTGTAGTCACTGGAGTTTGGAAGGATGAGGGGATCTTATAAAAACATATAACATTATAAAAGGACTGGACAAGCTAGATGCAGGAAAAATGTTCCCAATGTTGAGCGATCAGGGGCTACAGTCTAAGAATAAAGGGGAGGCCATTTAAGACTGAGGTGAGAAAAAACGTTATCATCCAGAGAATTGTGAATTTGTGGAATTCCGTACCACAGAGGGCAGTGGAGGCCAAATCACTGAATGGATTTAAGAGAGAGTTAGATAGAGATCTATGGGCTAGCGGAATCAAGGGATATGGGGAGAAGGCAGGCACGGGTTATTGATTGGGGACGATCAGCCATAATCACAATGAATGGCGGTGCTGGCTCGAAGGGCCGAATGGCCTCCTCCTGACCCTATTTTCTATGTTTCTATGAATAGGTGATGGGTCTTTTAATAATGCTGCTATGTTCAAGGCTATCAACGAAATGCCAGCCAATAGAAGCAGCCCTTACTGCCGCACCCGGTTCCTCCTCTACCATGGCCACGGTAGCCACCGACATATTCGAATGGCATGGGAAACACTATCTGGTTCTTGTCGACTCTTCTCCGTGCACGGCTCCCCTGCACGACTACTATCCGACACGGCAGTCAGTTCACCAGCCAGCTTTTCAAAAACTTTGCACAACGATGGGACTTTCGACATATCACCAGCGGCCCTGAGTTTCCGCAGTCCAACGGACTCGCTGAACGAGCCTTCCGAAATGCAAAACAACTAATGGAGCGTTCTTACCTTGCTAAATCTGACGTCTACCTGGACCTGCTCAATTTAATGAACATTGCCAGGGATCCCATACTGGGTTCCCCAGCCCAACGACTGATGTCTCGCCAAACCTGTGCCTGTACCCCAGCAGCTTTTGCAGCCACAAGTTCGTTCACCGCCTGCGGTCCATAAACAACTACAATTCAAGCACGATGCACAAAAACGTTTTTTCGACATATCCAGTAAGCCACTTAAACCTCTTTCCAGTGGACAGGTTGTTTGCCTCCAGACCAACAAGGGCTATGGCCGTCTGGGTCACATCCACAGCTCTGCCGAAGAACCATGCTCCTACCTGGTTAGGGCGGACGTGGTCATTTACAGACGCAACCGTCAACATCTCCTTCCAGTGAAGGAACCGCGTCCTGCGACTGCATCCAGAGATTTCGCGTTTTGTATACCCTCCCACTACCCGGCCGGCTGCTCCACTATCAGAGACTGTCCCCCGCGGCCTCCCCACGGCGTTCACCGCCTAGCTCGCCTATTTCACCACCTCCACCCGGCTGGTCCCCGGTCATTTCCCCGGTTCCCTCCCCAGTCACTTCACCGGTGAAAGGAGAAGATGTGGATTTGTACTGCACACGTGCCGGACGGGTCTGCAGGCCACCCATTAGATACGGTGATTTGGTGTAACTATCTATACTTCCCCAAATGCGTTATTAACGTTCCGGCTACTCTATTGTTTGGCCACCATGTTTCCATGTATCTATGCTTTATTTTGTTTCTTAAAGATGTAGATTGGTTATTTCCTACTAACCAATTGTAGTGCTTGTTGGTAGTTGCTCCGCCTAATATGCGATTTATATTACCAAGAGCTTGCTTATGTGATTTAGTCTGAGTAGCTGTGAGGTACTGTAACGTTCTGCAGACCAAATGCTGTAAGTGGACTTTAATAAATACGTGTTGTATTTTGATGTGTGTACGACTCCACTCATTACAGTGTGGCACAAGTCAAGTCAAGTCAAGTCAAGTCAAGTCACATTTATTTATATAGCACATTTAAAAAACAACTCTCGTTGGCCAAAGTGCTTTACATTTGTTATAAGAATAGTATAAACAAACAAACTACATACATATATACATATAGCCCTCGCTCAGAGGACGTCAAGAAAGGCTTGGGAGTATAGATACGTTTTTAGTCTTGACTTAAAGGAGTCGATGGAGGGGGCAGTTCTGATGGGAAGGGGGATGCTGTTCCACAGTCTAGGAGCTGCAACCGCAAAGGCGCGGTCGCCCCTGAGCTTATGTCTAGACCGCGGGATATTCAGCAACCCCAAGTCGGCCGATCTGAGGGACCTGGAGGTGGAGTGGTGGGTAAGAAGACTTTTAATGTAGGTGGGGGCAAGCCCATTGAGGGCTTTGTAGACATAGAGGAGGATCTTGAAATGTATACGGAACCGCACAGGGAGCCAGTGGAGAGAGGCCAGGATCGGGGTGATGTGGTCCCTTTTTCGGGTGCCCGTCAGGAGTCTCGCTGTGGTGTTTTGGACCAGTTGCAGGCGGGACAGGGAAGATGGGCTGATGCCAGTGTAAAGGGAGTTGCAGTAATCTAGGCGGGAGGAGATAAATGTGTGGATGACCTTTTCGAGGTCATCAAAGTGGAGGAATTGTTTTATTTTAGCTATCGTCCGAAGCTGAAAGAAGCTAGCTTTTACCACGGCATTGACTTGTTTGTTAGATTTCAATGCTGAGTCAAATATCACGCCAAGGTTTTTGACGTGAGGTTTCAGTAGTGGGGTAAGGCTTCCAAGGCTGCCTGCTATCATTTTGATTGAGTCTGAGGGGCCAAGAAGGATGATCTCAGACTTACTCTCGTTTAGTTGGAGGAAGTTCTGGGCCATCCAACACTTTATATCCTCGAGGCAGTGGGTAAGGTTAAGCAGATTTGATTGTTTTTTGGGCTTCAGGGGAGAGAGTTGTGTATCGTCTGCGTAGCAATGGAAGGAAATGCCGTGCCTTTCAATGACTTGGCCTAAGGGGAGCATATACAGGGAGAAGAAAATGGGGCCAAGGTCATGTCCTATAAACTTGACCAAGTATTTTGAGTAGGTGATTGATGAAGTGCAAGTGTTTGTTGTCTATGTGGACTTCAATGAGGCATTTGACAAGATTCCTCATTCTAGTCTGATCCATGGTATCCATGGTGATCTTTGGTAGTTTAGATTCAGAATTGGCTTACTCAGAGAAGATAGAGCATGTGGTGGAAGGATATTATTTTTGTTGGATTTCTGTGTGCCATAGAGCTCAGTTTTGGTTTAAATGGGCAAATGGGTTAATTGGTAAGTTTTCAGATGACAGAAAATTGTGTGGAGTTGCAGACAGCGAAATAAGCAGTCAAAGGATAAAGCAGGATATAGATCAGTCGATGATATGCACGGAAAGGGGGTCGGATATCAAATGATAATGAGATGGAATACAGGAAGGAGATTGAGAAGCTCGTGTCCTGGTGTTGAGTCAACAACCTTTCTCTCAATGTCAGCAAGACAAAGGAGATAGTGATTGACTTCAGGATGCGAAGCAGTACACATTGCCCAGTTTGCATTTGATTGAATAACGTTTAGTGCAAGGTAAAGCCAGCAAAGTCCAGTCCAGGATAGTCCGAGAAAAATCAAAGAGGTAGATAGTAGTGTATATAACATTTTAAAACAGTTCTTTCTGGAAGAACGTTACATTAATTGATCATAAAATGTAGCAAATAAAAGCTTACACAGTCCTCCTATCACAATACCAACAGAACCAATGTTAGCAAATCCGCATAGGGCATACGTAGCTATAGCTTCAGAACGGACCTAAAAAAGAACCAGAGTAAAGAAACTGATTAGTTTATTATTCTGTAAGAAGACAATACTTTTCTTCTTTTAAGTATGTGATTTCAAAATAAGCATGAGTTTACAAAATAAATAAAATATTTGTAAAATTGTTGTACTATAACAAGAGAATAAAATATTTTTGAGTTTAGTAATTTGTGTTTGAAAGAGGGAAATTTATCGTACTGTATGTAATAAATGAAAAATACAGTTATTTTGACAAGTTGGATAAAATATAGTAATGCTTGCATTAAAATAAAATCAATCTTCTTATGTAAGAACTAATTTTACTTACTGACAAGTATTGCTTGCGATTGCCAATGAACTCAGGCAGGCCATCAATTCTTTGTTTTATCAACTCAGCTAACCTTAGATAAGCTATAAACTCATTGAAGAAAGTTTTTACTCCTAGAAGCTCAGCAACGATAAAACTGTCAGCCCAGTCCACACCCATCATGAACGCAATTGGCATAAAGACGTAGGAACAAATTAGCTAGAAAAATACATAACATGACATAGATTTGATTTTTTTGCTGGTACTGTTTTGTTTTGCTATTAAATAAACATCTTCATATTATAGAATATTAAAAGAATTCTTGTCAAAACAATGTAACTATTATCCAATTTTGAAATTTAAAAGAACATTTTAGAGCCCAAATTCCTGCCATACAAACCGAAAATCCCAGATATGGTTATTTGGGGCAAGTGCCTGTATTAGGATGTGATATTTCTGAAAAATCACAATAATAAAAGTAAGACTTGTATTTACATGGAATCTTTCACAAAATTAATGCATCCCAATTAAGCCCATTTTGGTGTACATTCACAATTCATTAATTTAGACTTGACAAAGATGTTGACAAAGCCACCTGGTCCCGGAAGACTGGATCAGCCAATGTTGTTCCTTTTTTAAGAAGGGAATAGAGAGAACAAAGGGGATTAAAGGCCGGTTAGCCTCGTGTCAGTGGTAGGGAAGCTACTGGAGAAGATTCTTTGGATCGGATTTATTCTCATTTATTCTCATCAATTCCATCATCCAAATAATTAATAAACAGAAAAAGCCCCCTTCATGCCCTTTCACTATTTGTTACATTTCAATAAAATCCCCCCTCTTCCTTCTAAACTCCAGGGAGTACAGTACAATGGATATTTTTAAGGCAGAGATAGATTCTTGATTAGTACGGGTGTGGCACCAGCAATAGCTGCCTCGCCAGCAGACTGTCACGTCCCTTCTCTGATTTTATTATTTTAAGTATGATTTAAATATGTTTCTAATATGTTTAAAAGGTTTCTTGGTTAGTTTATGTGGGGAGAGATTGCGGGGGGGGGGGGGGGGGGAGGGGAATAGGGGGAAACTTTTTTCAGTCACTTACCTCGACGGAGATGCGACTTTCTCAGTGTCTCATCACCGCCGTCCACCCCCCCCCCCCTCCGAGGCCTAACAACTGGAATGTTGCAGCATTTCCTGGAGTTCGGCCTGGAGCTTCAAGCCACAGGCGCAGCGTGGACTTTAACTTCATGGAGCTGCGATCCTTTGCCAGGGATCGCCTGAAGAAGTGCTCTGACCGCGGGGCCTGTGGACTTTTAACACCATGAAGCCGAGATCTCCGGTAAGAAGTGGCCGACTCGGGAACTCAGAAGTGTTCCTCCGTCCCGACGGCGGAGTTTCGATCATCCCGACGAGAGGGCCTGAACATCGGACCGTCTGTAGCGGCGAATTGTGGTGGGTTCAAAGGCTCCGACCACGGGTGAACAAAGGAAGAAGATGACTGAACTTTATTGCCTTCCATCAGTGAGGAATGTTGATTCCACTGTGGTGGATGTTTATGTTAAACTTTATTTTATGTTTGTATCGTGTGCCTTTCACTTAGTGTGGCTGTATTGTAACTCAAATTTCACTGTACCTTAATTGGTTAAGTGACAATAAATGCAAACTTGATGGGGTTAGGAGGGAGAGATAAATCAGCCATAATTGAATGACGGAGCAGACTTGGGTTGAATGGCCTAATTCTGCTCCTATCACATGATCTTATGACCTTCCCACCCTTTGTCTCTGCCATGCAGCCAACCTTCTATCCATGCTAGTATTTTCCTTCTCATACCACGGACTCTCATCTTATTTAGCAGCCTCATGTGCAGCACCTTATCAAAGACCTTCTGAAAATCTAGGTAAACAACATCCACTGACGCTACTTTGTCTATCCTGATATTTACTTCCTCAAAGAATTTCAACAAATTTGTCAGGCAAGATCTCCCCTTCAGAAAACCATGCTGACTTCAGCTATTTTATCATGTAGTTCTAAATACTCGGAAACCTCACCCTTAATAATGGAGTCTTAAAATCGTACCAACCACTGAAGTCAGGCTAACAGGTCTATAGATTCCCTCGCTGACAGCGGAGTAACATTTGCATTTTTCCAGTCCTCTAGGACCACCCCTAACTAGAGATTCTTGAAAGGTTGGTAAATAAGGCATATGGTATGCTTGCCTTCACTGGTCGGGACATTGAGTATGAGAGTTAGGAAGTAATAATGCAGGGCCATAAGATTTTGGTTATGCCGAATTTGGAATATTGCTTCAAGTTCTAGTCGCCCCAATACAGGAAGGATGTAGAGGCTTTGGATATGGCGGAGTAATGGTTTAGCAGGTTGCTGCTTGGATTAGGGGGTACAAGCAGCAGGGCAGGTTGGACGAACTTGGATTCTTTTCTCTAGAATGCCGGGGATTGAAGGGAGACTTGGTCGAAATATGTAAAATTATAAGAGGCATAGATAGGATAGTCAGACAGAACCTTTTTCCCAGTGGAAATATCAGGGGGGGAGGTAGGTGCCTGGAATGCACTGCCAGGGGATGCAAATAGTATAGTGGCATTTAATAGTCTTTTAGGTAGGCAAATGGATATGCAGTGAATGCAGGGATATATAGCGCATTTGGAAATTATTCAGACCCCTTCACCTTTTCCACATTTTGTTAAGTTACAGCCTTATTCTAAAATTGATTTAAAAATGTTTTTATCATCAATCTATACACAATACCTCATAATAAAAAAGCGAAAACAGGTGTTTAGAAATGTTTACAAATAAATGAAAAAGAAATAACTGGAATATCACATTTACATAGGTATTCAGACCCTTTGCTATGGACACTCAAAATTGAGCTTCGGTGCATCCTGTGTCCATTGATTATCCTTGAGATGTTTCTACAACTTGATTGGAGTCCACAAGCGGTAAATTAAATTGATTGTACATGATTTGGAAAGGCACACACCTGTCTATATAAGGTCGTGCAGTTGACGGTGCATGTCAGATCAAAAACCAAGCCACGAAGCCGAAGGAATTGTCCATAGACCTCCGAGACAGGATAGTGTCGAGACACAGATCTGAGGAAGGGTATAAAACAATTTCTGCAGCATTGCAGGCCTCAGTCATTCTTAAATGGAAGAACTTTGAAACCACCAGGACTCTTCACGGAGCTGGCCGCCTGGCCAAGCTGAGCAATCGGGGGAGAAGTACCGTGGTCAGGGAGGTGACCAAGAACCTGATGTTCTCTCTGACAGAGCTCCAGAGTTCCTCTGTGGAGATGGGCAACTATATCTGCAACACTCCACCAATCAGGCCTTTATGGTGGAGTGGCCAGACGGAAGCCACTCCTCAGTAGAAGGCACATGACAGCCCGCTTGGAATTTGCCAAAAGGCACCTAAACAAGATTCTCTGGTCTGATGAAACCAAGATTGAACTCTTTGGCCTGAATGCCAAGTGTCACGTCTGGAGGAAACCAGGCACCGCTCATCACCTGCCAATACCATACCTACGGTGAAGCATGGTGGTGGCAGCATCATGCTGTGGAGATGTTTTTCAGCGGCAGGAACTGGGCGACTAGTCAGGATCGAGGGAAAGATGAACGGAGCAAAGTACAGAGAGATCCTTGATGAAAACCTGCTCCAGAGCATTCAGGACCTCAGACTGGGACAGAGGTTCACCTTCCAACAGGACAACGACCCTAAGCACACAGCCAAGACAATGCAAGAGTGGCTTCGTGACAAGTCAGTGAATGTTCTTGAGTGGCCCAGCCAAAGCCCGGACTTGAACCCGATCAAATATCTCTGGAGGGAGCTGAAAAAAGCCGTGCATCGATGCTCCCCATCCAACCTGACAGAGCTTGAAAGGGACTGCAGAGAAGAATAGGAGAAATTACCCAAATACAGGTGTGCCAAGTTTGTTGCGTCATACCCAAGAAGACTTGAGGCTGTAATAGCTGCCAAAGGTGCCTCAACAAAGTACTGAGTAAAGGGTCTGTATACTTATGTAAATGTGATATTTCAGTTATTTATTTTTAATTACTTTGCAAAAATTTCTAAACACCTGTTTTCGCTTTATTATTATGGGGTATTGTGTATAGATTGATGATTAAGAAAATGAATTTAATCCATTTTAGAATAAGGCTGTAACGTAACAAAATGTGGAAAAAGTGAAGGGGTCTGAATACTTTCTGAATGCACTGTAGATCATGTGCAGGCAGATGAGATTAGTTTGTCTTGACATTATGTTCGGCATGGACTTGGTAGGCTAAAGGGCCTGTTCCTGTATTGTACATTTCTATGTTCCTATGTTTCACATGGGGCCTGTCATAGCAGGTCCAGAAATCATGGATCCATCAAAGAAACACTCAAACCCAGAATAAAATAAATAGATTTGCAAATGGTGTGCATTCCTATTGAACAGTTCATTAAGCAAGAATTTGAAAATTGAGAAAACATTTCCTGTTGGTTTCAATGGTTGAAAACCAAATTTAAATAATCTCGTCAAAAAACATTTAATATCAACACAAGTGACTAAAATAAAGAAATATAATGTCATTAATAGTTGAACCTTAAATTAAGATAAAAACAAACATTATACCCCTTCAGGATTCTCACCAGGTCTTCATAACAAGAGGATTTCAGTATAGGAGTAAAGTGGTTCTTCTGCAGTTGGATAGGGCTCTGGTGAGACCACATCTGGAGTATTGTGTACAGTTTTGGTCTCCTAATTTGAGGAAGGACATCCTTGTGATTGAGGCAGTGCAGCGTAGGTTCACGAGATTGATCCCTGGGATGGCGGGACTGTCATATGAGGAAAGATTGAAAAGACTAGGCTTGTATTCACTGGAGTTTAGAAGGATGAGGGGATATCTTATAGAAACATATAAAATTATAAAAGGACTGGACAAGCTAGATGCAGGAAAAATGTTCCCAATGTTGGGCGAGTCCAGAACCAGGGGCCACAGTCTTAGAATAAAGGGGAGGTCATTTAAGACTGAGGTGAGAACAAACTTTTTCACCCAGAGAGTTGTGAATTTATGGAATTCCCTGCCACAGAGGGCAGTGGAGGCCAAATCACTGGATGGATTTAAGAGAGAGTTAGATAGAGCTCTAGGGGCTAGTGGAGTCAAGGGATATGGGGAGAAGGCAGGCACGGGTTATTGATAGGGGTCGATCAGCCATGATCACAATGAATGGCGGTGCTGGCTCGAAGGGCCGAATGGCCTCCTCCTGCACCTATTTTATATGTTTCTATGTTTCTATGGGCCTTGACAGTATGGGGATATCCTCCTGTGAGAGATTCAATATCACCGTCTCAAAATAAAAGCTCGCCCATTTAAGATAGGGATGATTTGAAAGTTTTTTTCTCTTCGATAGATACGAGTTTTCCTCAAAGCCAAGTGGAAGTAGGTTCTAAATATTTTTCGGATAGATCTTGACAAACAAGGGGGTAATAGGTGACCTCTGGTAAATGGGAAGGTGGAGGTGAAGCAGGCCTGATCATACTTGTGCTCTAGTTTTGTTTCAAATTCATAATCTCATATCCTCTCATATACAAACGATAATAGTGGTTTTGCATTTCAAGGTGGCAGAAGGTAAGGTGGGAAGCAAAGATGATGATAGTGCTCGTGAATCAGAGCTTTATGGAGTTTGTGAAGTTGATGGCTAGCATTCCTCCGGTGACTGTTCTTGGGTGGTTAATGAACAAGACTAAAGATATCAGTGGAGATCTGGGCAGCTCTCTTCTCTTCCATCTGTTGAGATGTGGATTGCTCCTTTCCCTTTCCCTTTCATTCCAAATCGCACAGCATCTTCTATCATGTAGCCACATCTAATCATGTAGTCCAAGTAAGTTTATCATCATTGAGGATGGCTATTGTCGTTTTCATTTAGTAGAATGCCACAGCCTTTCCTAGTAAGCTATTTTGAAAACCATGGAAGTGGTGTTTATCTTCCTTTGACCTATGTGTTCAAGCTCTAATAGGTCCTCATTTTTGAACTCGATTAGCAATTCCAGTAACTTTTTTCATATCACCCTAGTCACTTTCATCAAATCTAGCATCATTTACCAATTCAACAATGTTTTCTCAGAATATTTTTAGTTTCATAAATCCATGGGAGTCCTGCACATATTCTATGTTCACATGCTCCTATGTGACATTTCCTATTCAGCCCCTCAAGTCTATGGCTGGCCTTGAACATAGCAGCATTATTAAAAGTCCCATCACCTATTCATAGAAACATAGAAAATAGGTTCAGGAGGAGGCCATTCGGCCCTTCGAGCCAGCAACGCCATTCATTGTGATCATGGCTGATCGTCCCCAATCAATAACCCGTGCCTGCCTTCTCCCCATATCCCTTGATTCCGCTAGCCCCTAGAGCTTTAACTCTCTCTTAAATCCATCCAGTGATTTGGCCTCCACTGCCCTCTGTGGTACGGAATTCCACAAATTCACAATTCTCTGGATGAAAACGTTTTTTCTTACCTCAGTCTTAAATGGCCTCCCCTTTATTCTTAGACTGTGGCCCCTGATCGCCCAACATTGGGAACATTGTTCCTGCATCTAGCTTGTCCAGTCCTTTTATAATGTTATATGTTTTTATAAGATACCCCCTCATCCTTCTAAACTCCAGTGAATACAAGCCTAGTCTTTTCAATCTTTCCTCATATGACAGTCCCGCCATCCCAGGGATCAATCTCGTGAACCTACGCTGCACTGCCTCAATCAGGATGTCCTTCCTCAAACTAGGAGGCCAAAACTGTACACAATACTCCAGATGTGGTCTTACCAGAGCCCTATACAACTGCAGAAGAACCTCTTTACTCCTATACTGAAATCCTCTTGTTATGAAGGCCAACATTCCATTAGCCAACTTTCAGTGACTGGTGTACAAGGACACCCAGGTCTCGCTGCACCTCTCCCTTACCTAACCTAACCCCATTGAGATAATAATCTGCCCCCTTGTTTTTGCCGCCAAAGTGGATAACGTCACATTTACCTATATTATACTGCATCTGCCACGCATCTGCCCCCTCACTCAACCTGTCCAGGTCACCCTGCAACCTCCTAACATCCTCTTCACAGTTCACACTGCCACCCAGCTTTGTCTCATCCGCAAACTTGCTAGTGTTGCTCCTAATTCCCTCTTCCAAATCATTAATATATATGGTAAACAGTTGCGGCCCCAACACTGAGCCTTGCGGCACTCCACTCGCCACTGCCTGCCATTCTGAAAAGGACCCGTTCATTCCAACTCTTTGCTTCTGGTCTGCCAACCAATTTTCTATCCATGTCAACACCGTACCCCCAATACCATGTGCTCTAATTTTAGTCACCAGTCTCCCGTGCGGGACCTTATAAAAGGCTTTCTGAAAGTCTAGATACACTACATCCACTCGCTCCCCTATAACAAATTTACTTGTCACATCCTCAAAAAATTCCAGAAGATTAGTCAAGCATGATTTCCCTTTCATAAATCCATGTTGACTTGGACTAATCCTTTTACTGCTATCCAAATGCCCCATTATTACCTCTTTAATAATTGACTCCAGCATCTTTCCCACCACCGAAGTCAGGCTAACCGGTCTGTAATTCCCCGTTTTCTCTCTCACTCCTTTCTTGAAAAGTGGGAAACATTAGCTATCCTCCAATCCACAGGAACTGATCCTGAATCTATTAAACATTGGAAAATGATCACCAATGCGTCCACTATTTCTACAGCCACCTCCCTGAGGACCCTGGGATGCAGACCATCAGGCCCAGAGGATTTATCATCCTTCAGTCCCATTAGCCTATCCAATACTATTTCTCGCCCAATGAAAATTTCTTTCAGTTCCTCTACCCCCTTAGATCCTCTGTCCTCCAGTACATCTGGGAGATTGTTTGTGTCGTCCTTAGTGAAGACAGATGCGAAGTTCAACTCTTCTGCCATTTCCTTGTTACCCATAATAATTTCATCCGTAGGTACACAAAAATGCTGGAGAAACTCAGCGGGTGCAGCAGCATCTATGGAGTGAAGGAAATAGGCAACGTTTCGGGCCGAAACATTGCCTATTTCCTTCGCTCCATAGATGCTGCTGCACCCGCTGAGTTTCTCCAGCATTTTTGTGTACCTTCGATTTTCCAGAATCTGCAGTTCCTTCTTTAACACATAATTTCATCCGTGTCTGCCTTCAAGGGACCCACATTTGACTTTGCTACTCTTTTTCCCTTAACATATCTAAAGACGCTTTTACTGTCCTTCTTTATATTCCTGGCTAGCTTCCCCTCGTACTTCATCTTTTCAGCCAGTATTGCCCGTTTTGTTTCCTACTGTTGTCCTATGAAAGTTTCCCAATCCTCTGGCTTCCGGCTACTCTTTGTTGTGTTATACATCTTTTCTTTTAGTTTAATTGTATCCCTAACTTCTCTTGTCAGCCACAGTTGCCTCCTACTCCCCTTAGAATCTTTCTTCCTTTTTGGAATGAAATGATCCTGCGTCTTCCGGATTATGCCCAGAAATTCCTGCCATTGCTGTTCCACCATCATTCCTGCTAGGATCCCTTTCCAGTCTACCTTGGCCAGCTCATCTCTCATGCCTTCATAGTCCCCTTTGTTCAACTGCATCACTGACACTTCCGATTTAACCTTCTCCTTCACAAATTGCAGATTAAACCTAATCATATTATGATCACTACCTCCAAGCGGTTCCTTTACTTCGAGTTCTCTTATCAAATCTTGTTCACTAGACAACACTAAATCCAGAATTGCCTTTTCTGTGGTCGGCTCCATTACAAGCTGCTCTAAGAATCCATCTCGGAGGCACCCTATAAACTCTCTTTCTTGGGGTCCTGAACCAACCTGATTTTCCCAGTCTACCTGCATATTGAAATCCCCCATCACCACAGTGGCATTCTTTCAGATCACCATAACGATCTCTTTTTCCTGGATCATCTTCAATCTTACTGGCATATGCCATTGATTTTAATGTCAGGTCACTTAATTTGGAAGAATGCCTAACAGTTTTAGTTTTGATTTCAGACAGCCAGCATCTGCAGCTTTTTGCTTTTCTTGGGTATTCTACTTTACTTCTATTAACAAGAAATGCTGGTGTGCCAATCTTTTGCAGCACAATGCTGTTGGCAAATGCAAAAACGAATGTCTTAACCATCATCCAAAAATGGTTGTATTTCAGCATCACAAATGTCTAATGGTTGAATGAAGATAATAACGAGCTACCTGTCTCAACAAGCTTTTGTTAAACACCACACAAAAAGTCACAACAGGCACATTGAGAGATATTTATCGTCAGCCAATCTGCCATCTATTAGAGCACAAAGCATGTAACCAAGTTCAACTATCATGTAAATGTTGCACATCAAGGAAAGACCTATGAATGTTTAGACTGCTTGAAAGGATGCAAGATGAACTGATAAGACGTGCCCTCATTTCATAAGCGTAAATATCAACACCAATTTACCCTGATACAACTATGTTAATACTATGGCCAATGTCTCTACTTCCTCAGAAGGCTGTCAATTCAGTATGTCTCCAATGACTCTTACCAATTTCTACAGATGCACCATATCATTTCTGGATGTAGCTAAGGTTGGTATGGTAACTACTCTGCCGAAGACCACAAGAAATTGCTTAGTTGTAAACGTAGACCAGTCCATTATACAACCAACTTCCACCCCCCCTCCACCACCCCACCCCCTCCACCCTCATGACTCCATTTTCACTTCATTCTGCCTCCTGAAAGCAGCCAACATAATCAAGACCACTCACAACCTGGTCCCTTTCCCATCGGGCAGAAGATACAGTAGTTTTAAAGCATGTACTACCAGCTTCTTCCATATTGTGAGCATACTTTTGAACAGACATCTCATATGTTAAGAATGAATTTCCCATCTTCCAATCTTTTTTGTTGCACCCATTGCATTTTTTTAAAAATGCACACTTTCTCCACTGTTTCAAAATCTGCAGATCACCGTTTCTAGTAAAACAAAGGCATCTTATTGGACCCGACGGGGGTTATATGATTTTCAGGGATAAGAATCATTGCATGGAAAATGAAAGTAATTTGATTGAATTGACCAAATTTTTTTCCACGCCATTTCCTTTTCTTCAACTTCAAAGCACTTCATTGGAACAATGATATCTTGCTTCCACTTCAGTTCTCCTGGTCTGTGAGCTCTCAGGTGGCTGACTGAAGCAAATGTGGAACCAAATAATCTACCACAGGTGGAGGAAGAGGTGATTGACAAGAGAGGCAGGTAAGCAGTTGGTTTAGCAAGTGCTGTGCTCCTTCTGTTTACTCCACGTGTATGGACTTGAGGTACTCAGTAGCTTCTCATGTCATCAAGAAACATGTTTTATTATTTTTTCTGGAGTCACATCTGATGGTCTGGCATCTTGTGTCCTGTCTGCATAGAGCTTTGATGCCCCTTTCTTTTCTGCATCATGATCTCCCACTTCTTAATAATTTACCAAGTCAGCAACCCATGGTGTGTTAGTCTGGATTTTCCTTCCAAACATCAATTCTGCCGACTCTCCCCTGTTGTGCTGTGTGGTGTAACTCTATATGCTGCTACATATGATAAGAGCATCTTCGTCCCATCTTTGCCTTCTGCCTGGACAATTCTCATCCTCTTCTCTACAGATTGGTTCTGACGTTCCACTTCTCCATTACCTTGTGGCCTCTTTGGTGTAACTTTGTGATTATACACACCTGTGTTCTTCATGTAGTCAGCAAACGTCTGAGAAATTACCTGATGCCCATTTTCTGATATATATGACATTGGTAGACCGTGTGTTGCGAAGATTTCCATCAAAACTGCTTGTCTTTTCCGATGTTATCGTCTTCATTATAGCATATTCATAATACCTGCTGTAGTAATTAATAGTAAGATTAAACGAGAACTTACCAGTTTGAAGTTTGATCTTTATTTTATGAGGAGTTACGATGAGGGATCACGTGAAGAGCCCGCCAGCCCGCATGCGCGTCAATCTTCAAAGCAGCGGTGTGAAATCACAGATAACATTTGTTGAACTGAATATAGGAAGATTCGAGAAACTAGAACTACCAGCTGACCTTTATGAGAGAGGGTTGGGAGCGGAGGGCACGTAATCCCTCATCGTAACTCCTCATAAAATAAAGATCAAACTTCAAACTGGTAAGTTCTCGTTTAATCTACTGGTAAGTTTTCGTTTAATCTTACTATTTTACTTCGGAGTCATGTGAGTGACTATGTGAAGATTTCAAAGCTCTGTGATTTCATGCCATGAACACGAGTCCATGCGTCACACACTGCATCAGTTGACCAAGGATGAGTGAACATTAATAATGCATTCAGACATGACAGATTTAGACATGCTGATGCTTTTTAATGAACAAATAATAATAATAGTAACCCCTCTCATCCGGGAGGAAACTATAAAACAGAACCTAAAATAGAGTTGGCAAATACCCCCGGTCTGGCAATGGGTTTATTATAAAATGTTTGGAAAGATCGTTCGTTTGACCATCCTGCAGCCGCTAGGAAGTGGTCCAGCGGAACGTCCATAACCCTGCTGCTGATGTTGTTGCAGCCCTGGTGGAGTGAGATTTGAAAATGTCAGTGTTCACTCCTGCACAAGCCAGAACCCGTTTTAACCACCTGGAGATGGTCTGTACTGATACCTTCTTATGAGGTTTTATGTAACTAACAAACATTGCTAGTTCAGAGCCCCTAAGGCTCTTAGTGACATTAACATACTGTAGTAGATGTGTGACCACACACAACCAAAGGTCCATGGGATATGCCAACAAAATCTAGTTTGAGACCTGATGCCCCTGGTCTACTCTGCTTGACTAAGTCATAAACATAAAATGTTATTTTGCCTGCAGATGTAACCATCCTGTCCAGTCGCAGCTTATGCAATGACTGGACCCGTTGTGCTGAAACCAGCGCCATGAGCATAACCACTTTGTAAGTGAGTTTGACCAAGGACAGGGATGTAGCTGGAGCCCACCGGCGAAGCGGCGTCAGCACAATATTAACATCCCATATCTCTGCATACCTGGGCCTGGGAGGTTTTGAGTTGAAGATACCCTTCATAAATCTGGATATCAGAGGGTGAGACCCGACAGAGTGGGTCCCGCTCCCTGCAGCAAATATGATGAGAAGGCACGTTTGGCACAGTTAATGGCACTATAACTTAATTTTAGTCAAAGACCCATTCGAAAATGAACTTCAAGACATCAGTCATCCGTGCCGTATTATATGTAATATTAGCATTTAAACAAAATACTTCCCATCTCCTGATGAGGAAATGTACTGCTTATCTGGTGCTATCCCTGCAATCTGCAGTGAGCACGTCCATGGTTCGGTCTGACAACCCGAGCCGCAGGAACGGTCTTTTCAGAGTCTGCAAGTCAATGAATTGATTTTATCATGCATTGGATGGTTGCCCGAGTCACGGGCTGAACGAGCAATTTTTGTGTTTAGAAATAACCATATAAGGTTCTATTATTATTCCCAACATCAGCGGGAACCATGGCTGCATAGGCCAGACAGGCACTACGAAAAATGCCTGAAGCGGGATCTTGCTGAATTTTTTGCAAGACCCGACTGATGAGGCAAAATGGAGGAAAGACATAAAAGAACATTCCTCCCCAGTGTAACGAGAATGCATCTATCGACCACTGCCATGCCACATATGTTTTGCAACTGGTGATTGAGCCTGGATGCAAACATCTCGATCTTTGGTGTTCCATCGAGCCACAATGTCATTAAATACTTTGTGATCCAACATCCATTCTGTGTTGTCATTGATTTTACGTGATGATACACCAGTGCCAAATGAGGTTAGGTAAACTATTACAGGATACTTTGACTTGATTGCACCCATGTGATTAACATATGCCACCACCATAGTGTATCAACTTGGACTTGAGCATGCAGATTATGCATATTCGCACAATAAACCTTTAACCCATAGATTGCACCTAGTGTCTATAGGTAGTTTATACCATATAACTGAAGAATTGGTAACTCATGCAAATCCCATTCGCCTCCGTAACTAGAGATGCTATTAGTAATTTTCCATCTTTGAGCACTAGCATCAGTTTGTAATATAACTGAAGATTTACTGACCAAAGGTTAGTGGAGCAATGCTGTATACTGTTCGTCCACCATTGTGACTTTGATAGCTTCAGCTGGTAATAGCATGGGTCTGTTAACAATGACCTACATGGTACTTGAGAACTTACTCCTTTGCACGTTGTAAGTTCTCATAATGCAAAGGCCCAAATAGCACAGCTGAAACAGCCACTATATTGCCAATTACACTTGATGAATAGAAGGCTGCTTGATAACAACAAGGTTGTTACAGGTTTCTATTAATTCCAATCTCTTGTCTCAGGGCGGAGTCACAGACAAATTAATAGAGTTAAAGGTAAATCCCAATAATCAATAATTTTAGTTGGTATCAACTTAAATTTAACTGGATGATTGAGAAACCCCAATTTCTCAAATATCGTTTTGCAGCTGAAACAGCTAATTTAGCAAAATACAGCGTTTAGAATATCATCCAGTTAAGCCATAAGAGGTGTTTTTGAGCTCTGAGCAGCCCAAGCACCGGTTTTAGTAATTGGGTAAATAACCTGGGAGCTAAAGTTAGCCCATTTTGCAACGCTTTAACTGTTATCATTGCCCCATCCAGCTAAATTTCAAAAATCCCCAGTGATCCCTGTGAATGGAAACTGAATAGTATGTATCTTTGAGATCGATGCATGCCATAAAGATCCTATGGAAATCAGTTGTTAGACAGTAACAAAGTTCCCTATTCTGAAATGTCTATAATGCACATGCGAGTTGAATCAAGGATGAACCGACATCCTCCACTTTGACAATGAACAGGCCACGCCTGCCATAATTCCGAGCCTGCCTTGAAAGACAACTCCGACTATAATTCCGAGCCTGCCTCGAACGACAACTCTGGCCATATTTCCGAGCCTGTCTCGAAAGGCAATCCTGGCCATAATACTGAGCCTGCCTCGAAAGACAACTCTGGCCACAATTCCAAGCCTGCTTGGAACCCTTGTATACTGTGCAGTATAAACTAATCTCATGTTATCCTTGTCATTTGTACAAAAACAAGTGTAAATATTACCAACTTGTAAATGGTCCACATACCTCATGTTTCAGAAAGAACCAGACCCACCTACCTCCATGGTTACCAGTGGTTTTATGGTAAACCCAAAGGCCCCTGATGCGGATTCTATTTCCGTCCTTAATTTGGAGAGTAGGACTGCTGTGGTGTGTGGAACCCATATTTTTCCTGAGGACCGGCTTGGGCCTTGGCCTGAAAGACCTCCGCCCAGCTTTCAAGCTGCCACCAGCTTCAGTGAACCGCTTACTGCCGATGGAGGCGTGGGGTGTGTCACCGAAACAATGAAGCCTTGCTCGTCATCGACAGCTTTTTTTTCCTCATCCAGGTCTTACCTGTTTGGACAGGTTTTCCCTGGAGAGAAGATTCGGCAGCTGGACATTGCTGGCCTTACATGAGCCTGCAAATTTGGAATTTAAGGCAGGTCTGATGGCGTTCTTCTGAAAGCAGTTCATTTCGAAGTGTGTATTGCACATCAACACCAGGCCAGTAATCTTTAAAATTTGTTGGAGTTTCATTTCCTGGGTTTTCATGCCTCCTCCAATGTCACCTCAGATAGCGCATTTCACTGCCGGCACTTTCAGGAACAATTTACAGGTGCATGGTATCTTACAGCCGGCACCTGTTCCTGTAATGATGTGACGTGAGGTAGCTGCTGCTTGCAAAGCTTGTAACGGGAGGGGAACTGTGGCCCCCTCCGGGTTTTCTGCCAATGGCTGGAAGCCAACTCTTCCTGCAGCAGCTCCTTCGTTTGCGAGGATATCGCAACCCTTGATGCCATGACAGACATTTCTGGAACCTCACACATGTACTCCAGTATGTTCCCCGGACATACTTCTGAGTTTCGAATCAGTTATCCACTGACCCCTCGCACTCCCCTCCACAGAGAGGGAGATTTGTAAGCAGCCCTGAAACAGGTGCTGCCGCAGGCCCCCGACGATACCTGCGCTGATATGGCCCTTCCACGGACCATTTCAGGATGGAGCATCACATTTATGGAATAAACGCCCGAGGGCGCTATCCATGCTTCATCTGGGTTAAACGTCCGAGGACGTACCCATGTATGTCGGAGGGGTCCCTCCTGGCCTGACTCGTTCGAGTCCACAAGCCTAACCAAATTACTCTTGGCTTTACCCCCTTTCTGGGGAACCACAGCGGTCTGGAAGCCGCTGACCGCACTGTCAGTGACTTGGGTGGCGAACCCTATGGCCGCCGTCTACCCACACTTCCGCGTCTCCGTAGCCGGTTCCCCGCGGTCCGTGACCGGGATTCCCCGCGGTTTGTAGCCGCCGTATATTATAAGCAGCAGGAAGCTCTGTAAAAGAGATTCCTGCAAGCAAAAAACAGAACCTGTAAATAAGTTCAAAAACTTACCTGCAGCATTTGAAACTTACCGCTGGAGGAGCAGCGCGCCTGCCAGCCAGTCTTGCGCAATGCGTTAGACGATAATGACGCGCATGCGGGCTCTTCATGTAGTCACTCACGTGACTCCAAAGTAAAATCACAAATAATATTGACTCTCCTGATGGAAGTGGGCCTAAAAATTATACAGCAACATCTTCCCAACGTCCTGTCGGTAACAATGTGCTTTATATTGGCTCAGGTGGATTGGATCTGCTTACCATCTGACATCTGGCATGACCTCACATGTCGTTCCACATACTTTTGTACAAAATTTTGGTTTAGTTCCAATAACTAAATGTCCTTCGTGAGCCAACTAGATCATCCTTGATCTCAGCTTTGTTAGCACTACGATCCTGTTTCCCCTCAGCACACACCTTCCAATTGTGCATAGTTCATCTCTGATAGTTGCATTTTTCCTGTGGACGTTCCTCCCAGTCACCTCTTTGGATCTGCTCTCTAATATCTTGTAATTCTGGATCCTTTGACCGCCTCTTCTATTTCTCTTGTTCTCACTGCTCGGTGTATAGTGTACTGCAAGAAATCTTACAAACAATTCTGATTCTGTCTCCAGTGTAGACCCTTGCAGCTTGTCTACCTTCAGCAATCTGGATAATGAGTCAGCTATATTGTTCTTTCCAGTGATGTGGATCACTCTCTATTTCTACTGTTGCAGTCTAAGCATCCATCCTTCAATGTGTCCGGGCTCACGGTTTGGATCGAGGGGAGTAGATTGTCTCCAGCGGTTTGCGGGCTGTTCACAGCTCAAACTCGATACCATACAGGTAAACATGAAAGTGCTCACATGCCCCTTTTTTTTCTCTTAATTCAAATGGAGTTCTTCTCATTTGGTTGTACTATAGGCTTAACATTTGGGTCTATCTTGAGTTTGACAATGATCACACAATTTTCCAATGCCTTTAAATACTAGCTTGAACTTCTCCTTTAAATCTGCATATGCGTTCAATGAGTTCACATTTATCCCAATGTGTGGCACACGTAATGCTTGAGCAGTCTCTCCACTGATGAGCGGCTCTCCTTTCTTCTTGATTACCACAAATTCAGCCGTAGTGTGCTTATCACCTGCTTCGACCTCTGCCTTGAAAGATCCAACCGTCAGGAGTGGTTTTGATGATGTATAAAGATACAATTTCTTCTCACTTTCTTGAAGTGCATTTTATCTTATTCCATTTTTAATCTTCCCACAGAACTCTATCAATAACATGGCTATCACTTCCCGAGTCTACTATAATGTCTACTTCCACACTTCCAATTCTCACTGGGACCATTGCATGCTTATTGTTGATAGCAAAAGCATATCCTGCATCCATCTTTGTTTTGCCAAGTTTACATTCACTCGAACATTCATTAACTTGGCTTAAATGTTGATAGTATCCGTCTCTCTGCCCTCTTCTTCCTCCAAATGTATTTGTTTTTTCATCTTCTTTCTTTGGTTTGCCTGGGGTTCGACCCTTCTTTGCAAAAAGGTATTTTTTCCCCACACCTTCTGCATGCTTGACTCCTGGCAGGTCAACATGAATCCTTGGCAAAATGTCCTAAATTTCAACATCTAAAACACTCACAATCATCTTCAGCTTTGGAATGATGGAGTTTAGAAGGATGAGGGGGGGATCTTATAGAAACATATAAAATTATAAAAGGACTGGACAAGCTAGATGCAGGAAAAATGTTCCCAATGTTGGGCGAGTCCAGAACCAGGGGCCACAGTCTTAGAATAAAGGGGAGGCCATTTAAGACTGAGGTGAGAAAAAAAAAATTCACTCAGAGAGTTGTGAATTTGTGGAATTCCCTGCCACAATTCCCTGAGGGCAGTGGAGGCCAAATCATTGGATGGATTTAAGAGAGAGTTAGATAGAGCTCTAGGGGCTAGTGGAGTCAAGGGATATGGGGAGAAGGCAGGCACGGGTTATTGATTGGGGACGATCAGCCATGACCACAATGAATGGCGGTGCTGGCTCGAAGGGCCGAATGGCCTCCTTCTGCACCTATTTTCTATGTTTCCATGTTTCTATGACCCTTGCCATGTCCATGTCCTTTGTGAGTGCCAGTAGATGTCATCTTGTTAACTTGGCTTCTCTATCCAATCTCATCGTCTGAAACATGGTTTCTACAGCTTCAAATGAACAGGCAATTTTCAGTGTTTCCCCTAATGTTAGCGTGTCACCTTTCCCCAAAAACTTGTGTCTCAAGTCATTTGATTTGCAACTTTGCACAACTTGATCTCTGATTTGATTCTCCAACTCAGCTCCATAATTACAGCCCTCAGAAACTTGATGCAATCTTGTGACAAACTGAGCAATGCTTTCCCCTTCTCTCTCTGTCGATTGCCAGAATACATGTCGTTGAAATGTAGCATTTGTTTGCACCATATAATGCTTCTTCAAAGCAGCAATGGTCATTGCATAATCTGATTTTCCTCCCGTCTCTGGAAGTGTTTTGAAAGTCTCCCTAAGTGAAGCTCCAGCACTGTACAATATCAATGCTCTCTATCGTGTGAGCTGCTCCGGCATTGCTCCTTCAACAAGCAGACCTAGGCTATCTGCGTAGGAGTCAAATTCTTCCAGCTATGCCTCAAACTTTGCACTCTCAACACTTGCCTCCCCATTCGGGTTGAATTAATTCAAACTTCTAATTCCAGCTGCTTCGTTAAACGCTATACCTGCGTGAAAAGTTGAACTAAACAATTACTAGTTCATCCTCGTTGCCAATGTCAGATCCTCGCCTGGATCCGAATGTAATAAACACGCTTCAAGGACACTGAACATAAACGCTTTTGGTTTATTCGTCTGCCATTCTTTTACATCCTGGCAACATGTGTCCTCTGACCTTTCTGACTCATAGTAACACGTGATACATTTAAATACGTCAGTTCCATGACACCCACAAAATAACATCTGTTTTGAGGACATTTAGTGTCAGGCAAGTATAATTAGGGCACCAATACTCAGAATCTTGGTCAGAGGAAGGACATGAATGTTGATTTGCTTATTGTTCGAATAAATTGAAGATTTTGCAGAACTGCATTGGTGGTATTCTGCAATGTTTTGAGAAGCATACTGTAAGGTAGTCCATGTCTCATACGTTTTACATGAGAACAAAGATTACCTCATCTGGCAGGCCATAGGTTGTGCTGGTGTACTGAAGACGATTGTGAATTTCATCAATGATATCTATCCCAGAAGGGTGCAGAAAGCTGTTCACATTTTCTAATCTTTTTTTCATAGATCTTATTTGCCTGAAGCTTGGTGGTATATAATGAATAGGTTTTGTGCACACTGGAGTCAAGCTAGGCTGCTTAATTGCCTCAGCGCTTTCCGCAATCTTTCTAACCACGATGCTGCAGGTGACCTCCAACAATCTTCAATCCACAGTACAAATGAATAACTGCTCAAACTATGTGATCACCACTTCAAAAACCAAGATCACACAACTGCATTCATTGAACTGCAATATACATATGATGCTTCCTTGTTCACTAAGTAAGCTCAGCATTTATAGAGACTGAACTGTAGAGATATAAGCAGTCATAATGAAGCATAATTAGCAGTATTTTCAAGCTAATAATGATATTTTCCTGTTAAATTTGAATTTTGAATAACATTATTATCAGATGACTATATGAGTATTCCCAATATAAATAAATGGCGATGTGGTAATGGTGAAAATGTATTCACATCTGAATAGTATTATTATCATCCCCTAAATCAATATTGTCTCTTTTGAAAACATCATTTCATTTTTACATATACAATTTAGTACTTCAGAACACAAACTTAAGAAAGATATAACAGTAAAAAGGAAAATTACTTCAAAGCTGAGGTCAGGCTCATTAAACATATTTCCAAACCAACCAAGTGCAGCATTAATAAAAGACAGGAGGGACAAAAATGCAATAAGGTTAGCGGCAATGTTTGCCACCAAAGGGATTGCATTACCCGCTCCCAGACAGGCTGCTTCTAGAAAGTTTTTCGCCTCACTGCAAAACAAAAAAGAAACAACATGTAAGACAGTCCTACTGTGCTTCACAATAGTTAAAAGTTCTTCGGCCAGATTTCCCAGGAAAAAGAATGGTAAGTTTGTGATTTATGTTTAAAAGTAATATATTTAGCAATCAATTATTACTGAACACAAATCAGCCAGCAATTCAGAGGAAAAAAAGAGATGCCCATGAGATGTGAATCACCAGGAATTGCTGGACCATTTATATTGCTTTTTGGCAAATGTTTCTCACACTTAATATCCCCAAAACTAAAAACATGCAAAATCATACATTAATAGGCTGTTAGCACTCAGTGGAAAGTAACTGTGAATTAAGGCAAATTACATTTTAATAGCATGGTAAATGTCAATATAAAGTCAACCATTTTGTCAGCCTCGATACAGAACAGAATCTTACATCAAGTTTGAATCTTATATCAAGCAAATTGATATATTTAAGAATCAAATAATTAAATTGTCCTTACTATTGTTTAGAGTCATACAGCTTGGAAGCAGGCCCTTTGGCCCAACTTACCCAGGCTAACCAACATGCCCTATCTACACTAGTTCCACTTGCCGGCACTTGGGCCATAACCGGCTAAATCTATCCTATCCATGTACCTGTACAAATGTCTTTTAAATGTTATTGTAGATTGGTTATTGCATGTGAACCAATCATAGTAGAACCAATCATTAACCCCACCTTACTGTATGCTTTATATTAACACCCACTTCCTACATTAGGTAGTCTTGGAAGCGGTAGTGATGAACTAACAACTAACAACCTGCTGTACCGCTATACTATGTGTTACAATTAAAGATGACTTTAAACTCTAGACCTGTGTAATATCAATCATTTACATGGTGTCAGACAGCGTGAAGTGACCCACTGCGTCCATTTTATCAGTGTTTTATTTGTATCACCATGGCTCATTCGTGCCGCAAGCCAGCGCAGCTCACCTTCGATCCAGACATCGGTGAACGATGGAGGCTATTCAAGATCAACCACGAGCACTATATCAACATCGTCCATCGCAATGAACCAGATGCTGTCAAAGCTTCGCTTCTACTACACCTGGCGGGACCAGAGGCTCTGATGAGAGCGCAGACTTTCGACTTCGTGCCAGCCGTTCTTGATGCCAACGATCAGGTAGTTGTACCTGCTGAGACTGTGCGTGACCCCAATGTCTTACTGTGTAAATTCCGGGAACTATGCGACCTACCCTCAAACCGTATCTTAGAACAAGCAAAATTCTTCGCGAGACACCAGCTTCCCGATGAGCCTGTTGAAAGATTTATTTGTGATTTGAAATATATGGCTCAGTAATGCGGCTTCTGGGTCATGTCCAACGAATTAATCAGGGACAAAATTGTCAGTGGTATGACTGATCAAAAGCTAAAGACTGAGTTACTATGGAATGCTGATTTAACCCTTGAACAAGCTGTGCATGCCTGCCGCACGTCTGAGATTGTGGCTCCACTTAGTGACCAGTTTGACACTCATATAAAGAGTATAAACCTGACGGGTTTCAACAAACGAGCCACACCAACAGCTAACAGAAGATTTATGAATGAACCGCCGCAAACGGCTAACTGGGGATTTATCAATGAGCCGCCGCAGAGATGTCCGAATTGTAACTATTTTCGCAACAAGGGAAGGATGTTCTGTCCAGCGAACGGCAAGCCATGTAATTACTGCAAGAAGATGAATCACTTTGCTGTCTCCTGCAGGTCCCATGGGAACAAACTTTCAGCTCAGCGTCTAATCTGCACCTGTTGCAACAAGACCATACATTTTCAGACTCACAGGACCAGCTCCAAGCTGCCCATGAGGATGATCCAATTAGCTCATATGAGGAGTCCACTGTGCATACACTCCTACACACAGCTGGTAAGCCTTTGGATCCATCTGTGTCCATGTTAATTAACAACAAGCCTGTGAAGGCCAAATTGGATACTGGGGCTCGCGTGAATGTAATGTCTCTGCATGTCTACAAGAAGATAAAAAAATAATGAGACCTTGACTAGAGACAGCTCTACCTTACATGCTTATGGGGGGAAGGTTCTGCATCCTCTTGGAAGAACTAGCTTTAAATGTGTGCTGCAAAACACCACAAGAAATCTGACTTTCTATATCCAAAAATCGGACTCTGTGACTCTACTGGGCATCCATGCATGCCAAGACCTAGGGCTAGTCTCCTTCGACCTCTCCGTTCACAAACTACTTATATCCGAGGACCCGATAAAAAAGCTACCCTCATTTGTTCGATGGAAAGCTGGGCAAGCTGCCTGCAACCTATAAGATCGTCATTGACCCCACCGTCGACCCTGCGGTCCGTGCCCCCCACCGTGTGCCACATGCCATGCGAAACAGAATCGAGACTGAACTAAAAAACATGGTCTCCATGGGTGTACTAGCCGAAATCTGCGAACCCACAGACTGGGTCTCCACCATTGTTGTCACACATAAGAAAGACAAAAATGAGCTCCGCGTGTGCATCAATCCAAGAGACTTAAACACTGCCATCAAGCGCCCGCACTATCCGATGAGGACTGTCGAGGACGTCGCTGCACAAATCGGGCACGCAACTGTGTTTTCTGTACTAGACGCAAAAAGCTCGTTCTGGCAGATACCTCTGGATGACGAGTCCTCAAACCTCATCACGTTTGCTACACCATTTGGCAGATTCAAATTTCTTAGAATGCCATTCGGCATCAACTCGGCCAGCGAAGTCTTTCAAAGAACCATGGAACAGCTGTTCGCAGGCCTCCCGTGTGCCATCATCATAGATGACATCCTGGTTTATGGCAAGGACATAGCGGAGCACGACAACAACCTCAAGCTCATTCTGGACAGGGCACGTAAGATTAATCTAAAATTCAAACCTAAGAAATGCAAGTTCCGGGTTCCAGAGGTCACCTATGTCGGACACGTATTCACTTCTGATGGACTTAAGCCTGACCCGAAGAAAACCGCTGCCATCCGAGAAATGCCAGCCCCTACCGACGTACTAAGCCAACAATGATTTCTGGGTATGGTGAACTATCTGGGAAAGTTCATACCGAATCTCAGCGAGCTAAGTTCACCACTGAGACAACTCACTCACAAGGACACTGAATGGACCTGGTACCAGCAGCATCAACAGGTATTCGATTTTTTTAAACTTCAGTTGGCCAGCGCTCCCACCCTGACATACTTCAATCTGAAGCGTCCTGTCACGATAACCTGTGATGCCTCACAATAAGGGCTGGGCGCAGCCTGCCTTCAAACATCTGCCGTTAGGACTGTACTACATGTATCTTATGCCTCCCGCACCATGACGGACACCGAACAGCGCTATGCCCAGATCGAGAAAGAGCTGCTAGCTGTGGTCTTTGCTTGCTCAAAATTCAAGGACTTCATCTTTCGGAACACTTTCACAGTCGAAACAGACCACCAACCACTTGTAACCATCCTGAACAAACCTATACCTGCAGCACCTGCACGACTGCAGCGCATGATGATGCAGCTCCAGTAGTTCGACTTCAGAATCATTTACAAGAAAGGAAAGGACATGCTCGTTGCCGACACTCTCTCTCGTGCACCACATGCATCCAGTGAACGACATCCCTATGAATGCGATGAGCTTACGGTTCTGAAGATTGACTTTGTTCCCACGGAACGACTGCGTCGCCTGGCTGAACACACAGCCGCTGACGGCACTCTACAGCTACTCTCATCCATAATCAAAAGAGGCTGGTCAGACAGACAATCCAGCACACCACTGGAGGTGCAGCTGTTCTTCCTAGTCCGCGATGAGCTGGTAATACAGGACGGTGTCATTGTTAAAGGTCACAAAGTCGTGATCCCTTCATCCTTACAAGACAAATACTACAAAGACACACAACGGTCACCCAGGTACCGAGGCCACGTTGGCCCACGCACAGAGCATGTTTTACTGGCCCGGGATGGCCAAGTACATATGGGACAGAACAGCTTCCTGTCCCATCTGCAACAGTTTGGCACCACACCAACAGTAACAGCATCTGCTACAACAACCCCCACCAGCCCTGCCTTGGACGTCGCTGGCAGCAGACATTTTCGAATGGCACGGTAAACACTACCTAGTCCTAGTTGACTCCTACTCCTACTTGTTCGAACTCGATTTACTGCCCACCATCACATCCGACATGGTCATTCAGATTCCTATTAAATCTTTCTCCGCTCACCTTAAACCTCTTTCCTTTGGTTCTTGATTCCATTACTCTGGGCCAAAGTCTATTCCTCTCGTGATTTTGTACACCTCTATAAGATCACTCCTTATCCGCCTGTGCTCCGAGGAATAAAGTCTAAGCCTGCTCAACCTCTTCCTATAGCTCAGGCCCTCGAGTCTTGGCAACATTCTCATAAATCTTCTCTGCACCCTTTCCAGCTTGACAACATCTTTCCAATAACAGTGACCAAACCTGAATACAATACTCTAAATGTGGCCTCACCAATGTCTTGTACAACTGTAACATAACTTCTTAACCTTTAAACTCAATATTCTGAATGATGAAAGTCAATCTGCCGAAAGTCATTTTGACCACCCTATCTATCTGTGATGCTACTGTCAAGGAATTATGCACCTGTATTCCTAGATCCCTCTGCTCTACAACATTACCCAGAGGCCTACCATTCACTGTGTAGGTCCTGCCCATGTTACACTTCCCAAAACACCATCTCACATTTCTCTGTGTTACATTTCATCAACCATTCCTCAGTCCACCTGCTCAACCGATCAAAATCGTGCTGCAATTTTTGACAACCATCTTTGCTATATACAATATCGCCCACTTTTGTGCCATCTGCAAACTTGCTAATCATGCCTTGTATGTTCTCATCCACATCATTGATGACAAACAGCAATGCACCCAGCACTGTACCCTGAGACACACCACTAGTTACAGGCCTCCAGTCCGAAAAACAACCTTCTACCATCACCTTCTACTTCCTCCCATGAAGCCAATTGTAGTGGCCATTTGGCCTGTTTTGCATGTCATTGAGGATGGCATGAGCCTTTAAATTTTAGACTGCCCGTTATATTGTGGGTGGGATTTATGACGTGTTTTTGGGCGTGTTTGGAGCTTAGATGCTTGCGCAGAAGTTTCGTTTTTAGATTAGTTTGGAGAGCCGATGGGGAAGGTTAACCCTTCTACCATGCGGGCCATGCGGGGTCCATGCGTGATCTAAAGGAGATCATGCGGGATCATGCGGATCTTGCCAGTGTTACAGAGACACGAGGAGTTTACTAATGTCTAAAGTAATAAGCTGGAGTTCGAAGAAGATTGTTGTAATGAGTTGGAAGAAACTTGGATTATCTCACTGTTTTCTATCAACAATGAAACATTTATTCATCAAAAGACTGTGTTTTGAAGCCATATCTGAGAAGAAGCTCTGAAGGTTTCTGTGAGTGAGCTTGCATACGTTTAGAAGACACCCCCTTCCACCATTCTCATCCAAATAGCGGCTAGGGTGCTAATTACCTGAAAGACATGAAAATCTGCCGCTACATTAAGTAGAAGGAATCTCCGGCGGGGGGTTAAATACCAGTCCCAGAGAGAGGGACAGAAGATTAAATCGAAGAAGACAAAAGATTGGCTAACATTCTCGGAGAGGTTTTAGCCAGAAGAAAGTGGTTCCAGGAGGAACTAGATCTCGGCCAGAGAAGGGCCTTGAGGTCTATCGACAGCATCGAGACGTATCTGAAGACGTATCACTGGATTTGTGAGTACAAATCGATTATTACTCTTTGAATTGAAATCACAGCTTTAATTAAAAGACTTCTGTAACAGAGAACTCAGAAGGTGTTTTCTCCAGCTTGTCTGGGGAAAGCAGACCGACCTTGGATTGTTTTGAGTCTCTTGATAAGCGCATTCCATTTGAATTAGAATCATCTTTTTGCACCTGGAGTTGGAGAGATGTTCTCTACTTTATCAGTATGTTATGATTTTGAAAGATATGTTGACAAAAAGCCACAGCTACTAGCAGAGACTTATGTTCGATTAATTTAAAGACTTGGCAATCTGCCAAGACCTCTTTAAAATCATGAATTTAGAAGATGAAGGCAGAGCTATGCCAGATGAACCACGTGGTGGTGAAGAACGACCCAGACAACTTGAAGAAACAGATATTTCACATGCTGCCTATTTGAGGGAAGCTGAGAAAGAGAGAAATGAATCATCGTTGCAGGTGACCAGATTAATTGATACACAGAAGAAACTAATGGAATCAGAATGTGATCAAGGTGAAATCTAATATGAGCCAACTATGGAACCTCTACCAGGAGGTTGGCAAGAAACAGAATGTACTGCTGTGTTCACAGCTGTCTCGGGAAGAACGCAGAAGACACACCCGATGGGAAGTCAAGAAGAAGATATTTAATGGTTTCATCTATAAGGCAGAGAAGTGGTTATCTGAAATTATATCACGACTTACGAGCTTAGTAGCTGGAAGTGCGAAGCAACAAGGTGCCAGAATGGAAGTTGAAAATTCAAGCAGTGAAGAGTCTGACAGTTCAGATGATGAGTCTGCTGTGAAGGTCAAGGCACAACAAGGTTCGTACAGTGCTGTACCACCTCCCAAAGTTCAGAATGGAAAAGCAGGCGTGACCGAGAAGAAACTAGCCGCAGGAGTGAATAAAATGGAAATCAGTGACTTGTCAGACGACAACTCAGTAGTGATGAAAAGGCAACCCTAAAACCTGCCACAACAATTGCACAGAGGAAAGCTGACCCCATGCTGGACAAGGCGGCAGCTGCCACTCAGAAGCCTGCGGCCAAGAAGGCCAGTACCAGCTCGGACAGCGAGTCCGATTCTGAAAGTACCGAAGAATCTTCAAGCGATGAAGAGCCTCAGTTGAAGACTCCCGTAGCCCAACTACGAATGGCAAAGGCCTTCATTACTGCCTGCAAAGTCTTTGGCCAAAAAAGCCGACAGCAGCAGCAGAGGCTGCAGTAGCAGCTCAGATAGTTCAGGATATAAATCTGGTTCTTCAGCCAGTTCGGTTTCGAGGGCTTCTGCTCGATTGGGAGCTAAAGCTGAGCTAGCTGCTCTCTCAATAGAAGCGGATGCCATGAAGAAACCGAATCGGATAGAAACAAGTTGTGGAAGAGGATTAGAAGGCTACTTGAAAGTGTGAAGGTAGCCATGGAATCAAAAGCTAACCTGGAGAAAGTGGAAGATAAATGATGCCTGATACGTAGCCTTAATAATGAGCTTAAAGAAAAGTAGGACACACTGCTGGAAGCAGAGTGATCTCAAGAGGAACGTGTAAGACATTATAAGTGGTATTCAGAAAATACGGAGTATTATGATGAATCCATGGAAGTTACAGAAACATGGTTACCTGAAGTTGACCAAAGTGAATGTTACAGAAAAGGAGATGCTAAGCAAGCAGAAGAAGAAGATGATGATGATATTGCACTGGGAGACAGTATCTCAAATGTATCTTCATGAAGATCAGGCCGCAGATCTGGTTGCTCAGCCAGTTCGGTTTCGAGGGCTCCTGCTCAATTGGGAGTTAAAGCTGAGTTAGCTGCGCTCTCAATAGAAGCGGATGCCATGAAGAAGAAACATGAGATCGAGCGACATCAAGAAGAGATGACGCGAGAGATGACGCGAGAGATGACGCAACATCAAGAAGAGATGACGCGACGGCAACAAGAAGTCATGAGGCGACAAAAAGAAGAGATGATGCGACAGATGAAGCGACATCAAGAAGCCATGAGGCGACAGTAAGAAGAGATGACGCGACGTAAGGAACAACTGGAATTAGACACAAAGATGGCGGTAGCCAAAGCCAAGAAGGACATACAGAAAAGTGAGGGGTCAAGATGCAGCTCTAGATCGTCGAGGACGATGAGCTCTGGACCAAGAAGAAAAACTGCTCGAAGTGAATTGGCAGTTGGATCAATTTCACAATTGAGGTCCACCGGATCTCTAGGCTTTGAAAACCCATTGAAACAGAGGAAGATGGATAAAACTTCATCTTAGCAAATGAGTGCTGGATCGAAACCATTTACTATTGGAGTGACTGTGGATGCTCGAGACAAACCAATAGCGGACCACGCTTTTTCGAGGCCTGGTGTACAGGCTTGAGCAAGCCAATTTGAATCACAAAGGCCTGTTTATCAACAGGTAGTCAAGCCAAGGTTATCAGGATGGATTATTGGCACTGTTGAATAGGAAATCTGAATTCAATGAGATTATAGCTCGCCAAAATATCTCTCATTCTACCACCAGTAGAAATTCCTATGCATGGTGGAGATCCTTTGGAGTATGAAACTTTCGTAAGGGCACTAGAGGAGGTATTAGAGATGAAAGTTAAGGATGAAAAAGAGCGCTTACGATTTCTGGTGAAGTAAAGTGGAAGTGTGAAGGTACTTGTTAAAAGTTGTCAGAAGGAGCCAGGCGACCAGAGCTATAAAAAGGCGAGAAGATTACTTGAAGAACGTTTTGGTGATGAACAGAGGATTGCTAACGCTTACATGGAGAAGGCCCATGCTTGGAAAGAAATCAAGCCAGAAGATGTGGAAAAATTGAGTGATTATGCAATATTTCTGAGATTGTTGCAGCTCGATGAGAAATCTCGGCTACATGGAGGAAATTAATCTTGCAAGTAATATGAGAATCATCATTAGCAAGTTGCCCAGAAGAATGAGAGAAAAGTGGAGAGATGAAGCAGGCAAAATACGAGATAAGAACAAACAAGTAGCCAGGCTACCAAACCTGGTGGAATTTTTAGTAAGAGAAGTACGGTACATGTCAGACTCATACAACGGAACTATTGAAGATCGCAGACCACTTGCAACTTATAAAGGTTCTACCTTTACCAAAACTGAAGAAAGATCTGAACCTAAGAGAAGTAGTTTTGCTATCACGACTGTACCTGTGGAAAAGACAGATGGAAGAAAAAGAAATGTGTCTAGCAAGCAAATAGTATTTTGTTTGTTATGTGATGAAGTTGGTCACACCATAAGATGGTGTCGTAGATTCAAGACGAAAGAATATGAAGACAAGATGGATTTCTTGAAAGAGAAGGGAATCTGTTTTAGATGTTTGAAAAAAGGACATATGGTGAGAGTATGTAAGAGTCCTATAATTTGTTATAAGTGAAATCAATATCATCCTGAAGCACTTCACATTGAAGAAGAGCTACCAGAGCATTGGGAAGAAGAAGAACTGGAACAAACGGATGATGATTTACCAGAGCAAATAGAAGAAGATGAACCAGAACAAACAGAACAGGGCACAAAGCCAACAACTAGAAATGCTATCACCTCGCCTCAAGTAACTGCTCATATTGGGGCCGGGGTAGAAGCTTGTAATTTTTCTATCTTACCAGTACAGGTAAGGAACAGCAAGACGAATACAGTGTTGCAAACATATGCTTTTCTGGATCACGGAAGTTTGACTACCTTTTGCACAGAAAACCTGACGAGAAGGCTGAATATCACAGGAGAAGAGACTAAGATTCGATTACGTACCCTGAATAAAGATAAAGAGAGCATGTCATTGCATTACGAGTATGGAGATATCCAGTTTGGATGGAGATAATTTCATATCAATATCTGAAGTGTTTACTCATGGAACTATGCCTGTTGGTCGTCAAAATATACCAAGACATGAAGACTTGATGCAATGGCCTTACCTGAAGGATGTCAAGATATCTGAAATAAATTCTAGTGTTGATCTACTTATCGGAATGAATGTTTTGAAGGCTTTGGAACCTATACAGATTATTAGGAGCCAAGGTGAAGGACCGTATGCTACGAAAACCCGACTTGGATGGGTGATCTATGGCTCCTTGAAAAGGAACCACGAAAACGAAAATCAGATAAACTGTCCTGCCATTGTTGTTAATCAAATGTCCACTGATGAATTAGAAAAGCCGGTGATGAAGCCATACAATCATGACTTTAATGAAAGTACCAGCAAGGAATCTGAAGAGATGTCGAATGAAGAATTGAAGTTCATGGATGTTATGAACTACTCAGTGAAAACTGACAGACACTATTGTGTGGACTTACCTTTCAAACAAGAAAGTGTTAATCTGCCAAATAATCGTAGTATGGCAGAGCAACGTACCCAGACTTTGAAACGCAAGTTTGGCGAGAATAGTAAATTCCATGAAAGAAGAATCTCTTTGAAGAGTAATTTCTACAAGGATGATTACTTAAAATCTATGTCTACTGAGCAGGAAGCAATTCTACCAGTAGAACATCTGACATCTCTTTGCAATAAGGAAGGATTTATACTTTCTAAGTGGAACAGCGACAATTGTGAAAGCATTCCACTTGTTGACAGTCAAAGAAACCAGAGAGTTGGATTTGGACAAAGACGATCTGCCAATGGAAAGAGTATTGGGAGTTACTAATGTTGTACAATTGAAATATGTTGACACGGAAGAAAATTCTGCGAATGAAGTTTCCAGAGAACTGACAGTGAACCGCTTCTTAAGCGAGAAGAAATGGACCAATGAACTAAAATCTCTCTGCAAGCCAGACAGAGAATGGCCAAAGCTTGAGCTGGGATTTGAAATCTCTGCTAATGACTCGGACATTAAATCAAACTTAACGGTGAACTTTATTGTTAAAGATCCTGTTATTCTTTTGAAGGATTTTCATACTTCAACATTGCTGTTACAACACATTCATGAGTTGATCGGACATGGAGGAACACGTTTCATGCTGTCAAAGCTTTGGACTATTACCTTTTGGACTGGGTATCAAGCCTGACTTTAAGGGTTTGGTATGCACGATACGACTTTGAACTAAAACCACTGTTGTAATAAGATTAATAACCAAGTTGTGCTTGCTTCTAGAAGGCGAAAGTGAAGATGGTAGAGTCAATGAAGAATTCTGATTGCGGATATATAGTGCATGCTATTTTTTCTTCATTAGTATAGTGATTAGTATCCCCCCCTGTCACGCGGTAGAACGGGGTTCAATTTCCCGACGAGGAGCCACAGGGTTTTATTCCCTGACCTTTTGCTTTTGATATATGTTAAGCCTTTATGGCCACTTTTTAAATATTTATTAGTAATTGCCTCGTTATATACTCAGAACAATTAGGGGCCGGTATGTAGTGGCCATTTGGCCTGTTTTGCATGTCATTGAGGATGGCATGTGCCTTTAAATTTTAGACTGCCCGTTATATTGTGGGTGGGATTTATGACGTGTTTTGGGGCGTGTTTGGAGCTTAGATGCTTGCGCAGAAGTTTCGTTTTTAGATTAGTTTGGAGAGCCGATGGGGAAGGTTAACCCTTCTACCATGCGGGCCATGCGGGGTCCATGGGAGATCTAAAGGAGATCATGCGGGCTCATGCGGATCTTGCCAGTGTTACGGAGACATGAGGAGTTTACTAATGTCTAAAGTAATAAGCTGGAGTTCGAAGAAGATTGTAGTAACGAGTCGGAAGAAACTTGGATGTATCTCACTGTTTTCTATCAACAATAAAGCATTTATTCATCAAAAGACTGTGTTTTGAAGCCATATCTGAGAAGAAGCTCTGAAGGTCTCTGTGAGTGAGCTTGCATGCGTTTAGAAGACACCCCCTTCCACCATTCTCATCCAAATAGCGGCTAGGATGCTAATCACCTGAAAGAAATGAAAATCTGCCGCTACACCAATTTCCTATCAATCAGCTATCTTTTCTTTAGATCCGATGCGATCTAACCTTCTAGAGCAGCCTACCATGCAGAACCTGAAATTTATATATACAATATCTACAACTCTGCCCTCATCAATCTTTTAGGTCACATCCTCAAAAATAGGAATCAGAAAAGTACAAATAATGATGACCTGTTCTCGTGAAATTTCACCCTTGTAAATATTTTTCATTTTATTACTTTTACTATCAGAAGTACAGAATTTACCATGTGCTTAATGATCTTCATCCTCACAAATAATTGCAAATGGAAACAAAACTTGCCTTTTATCCATTTTGATATTGGTGTTGGCTGTTATTTTAGCCCTTTCTGTTTCTGGCCAGAACAATTTAGCAACAGCAAGAGCAGCAGGAGCAGACATCACTGAAGCTGTTAACAAATGGGCAGCTGGAATCTGAATTTGAAATACTAGAAGTCAGATATGTAACAATATATTATTCTGGTTATGAGTAATTCAACTTACAATTTAAATTCTGCATGGAGCTGGATAAAATCAACAGAACAGTGTAACCACCTGAAGAACCGTTTACATTTCAATTGCATAAAGCACACTAGATCCATATGAATTATGTCAAAGATACCATCAGAGATGTTTATTTTATGATAAACAAATGGTTTCAGGATAAAGTAAAGCTGATGGTCATAGAGCATACCATATCTCAATGGTAATAATTATCATCCAGAAGGAAACTATTCAGCTGCTTGGGCCCATGCCAGTTCTGAACAAAGCAATCCTATAAGGACCATTCCATTCTCTAATTTCCCTGCAGTGCCACTATCCATTCTTTCAAATTTCCATCAATTTCCTTTTGATTCTTTTGCCACTTATTTGTAGTAAATTATAATTTGGAGCAGCTAGCTTACCTACCAGGGGCCACAGTTTAAGAATAAGGGGTAAGCCATTTAGAACGAAGACGAGGAAACACTTTTTCTCACAGAGAGTTGTGAGTCTGTGGAATTCTCTGTCTCAGAGGCCGGTTCTCTGGATACTTTCAAGAGAGAGCTAGATAGGGCTCTTAAAGATAGCGGAGTCAGGTGATATGGAGAGAAGGCAGGAACGGGGTACTGATTGGGGATGATCAGCATTGATCACATTGAATGGCGGTGCTGGCTCGAAGGGCCGAATGGCCTACTGCACCTATTGTCTATAGTCTACTGTAGATTAAATATTTAAGAAAGAACTGCAGATGCTGGAAAAATCGAAGGTAGACAAAAATGCTGGAGAAACTGAGTGGGTGAGGCAGCATCTATGGAGCGAAGGAATAATTGAATTGAATTGAATTTCAAGAGTTCAAGAGAGTTCAAGTTCAAGAGAGTTTATTGTCATGTGTCTCTGATAGGACAATGAAATTCTTGCTTTGCTTTAGCACACCAGAACATAGTAGGCACGAATACAGAACAGATCAGTGTGTCCATATACCATTGTATAAATATATACACACATGAATAAATAAACTGATAAAGTGCAAATAAACAGATTATGGGCTATTATACAGTAAAATAATGAAAAGAATAAAAAGGAATTCTGGTATTGATGAAATTACTTAAATGGCCATGTGGAAAAGAAACAGAAAATAATTTTCAAAATGTTTTTTAAGATTTTCAAAATATTACAGTGGATGGAATAAAACTAAAGGAACTGCCAAGAATAAGAAAAGGCAAGCTCATTTAAGAAACTGCTTTCGACTACTGCTGGAATCAAGCAATTCCGCTGAATTCATTGACGCCAAGACAATTCTCAAACTCCCAAATATTGTTTGCCCCACTAGATACCCATAAAATGGCAGTAGGTCAAGCCTAGAACAAACAGTGGTCAGGTTTAAAGCTAGTGTGGTACACACTTAACACATTCCCATTGAAGGCATAAAGAAACAACTATTATTTAAGGCATGCAGACTTGACCAACAAACTCAAAGAGGTTCATAATACTGATTTAGATGATAACATGATTATGGTGAAAGATTGAAAAATATATATATTTAGGAATACAATGTACAATGTAGGTGTTTCCCCCTAAGAAGTGGACGCAAAAGTAGACTATTTTCCCCCTTGAGCCCATTCCACCATTCAGTAGGATTATGGTTGATCTAATATTCCTCAACCACACTCTCCTTCGTTTCCTCAAAAGCATTGTTTAGAAATTTACCTATATCAGCCTTAAGTTTACTCAAGAATGCATGGGCTTTCCAGCTATCTGTAGCAAGGAGATCTAAAACTCACAACCCTTGGAAACAAAAAACTCTCTCATCTCTGTTTAATTGGCCAAACTCTTATTTTGAGTCCATCTAACTATATAACTAAGTCTCATCGTGACCACTTCCTGTCTGCGCTGTATATTGATTTTAGAAAAACGCTACCATATAGCGCTATGATTTTTGGCCCTTAATCACAGTCCTCCACCGCTGAGGCAGCCCCGAGGATTTTTCCAATCGATGAAAAATAAGAAAGTTATGAATGTTAAAAAAATCTTGAGATCAGCTGATTGGTCCTCTCGCCTGTCAATCACCATGATGAAAGTAACGCCCCTCCCGGCGGGGGGGGGGGGGGCAGGAGTATAAAGCCCAAATGGTATGAAATTGCATTTGAATTTGGTGGCCTGCACTCTGCTTGAAATGGTATGAAATTGCATTTGAATTTGGTGGCCTGCACTCTGCTTGAAATGGTATGAAATTGCATTTGAATTTGGTGGCCTGCACTCTGCTTGAAATGGTATGAAATTGCATTTGAATTTGGTGGCCTGCACTCTGCTTGAAATGGTATGAAATTGCATTTGAATTTGGTGGCCTGCACTCTGCTTGAAATGGTATGAAATTGCATTTGAATTTGGTGGCCTGCACTCTGCTTGAAATGGTATGAAATTGCATTTGAATTTGGTGGCCTGCACTCTGCTTGAAATGGTATGAAATTGCATTTGAATTTGGTGGCCTGCACTCTGCTTGAAATGGTATGAAATTGCATTTGAATTTGGTGGCCTGCACTCTGCTTGAAATGGTATGAAATTGCATTTCAGATTCAGATTCAGATTATTTAATGACCACACAGTCAAGCTGGTGGAATTCATGTTCAGTACAGGATGTTACACAATAGGCTGATTCCCGTCAAACATAACATAAACACAACAACATACAGTATACAGTACATGCACGAGGTGGCTATGTGATGTTGTCATAGTGTTCAGAGTTCGAATTGCATATGGGTAGAAACTGTTTTTAAATCGTGATGTTTTGGCGGGCAGTGAGCTGTAGCGCCTTCCTGACGGCAGCAGGTGGAAGATGTGGTGAGCTGGGTGGGAGGGATCAGAAATTATTTTCTTCACCCTTGACACGGACTGTTTGAGATTGAGTGATTCTATTGATGGGAGGGGAGTGCTGATGATTTGGATTTGGTGGCCAGCACTTTGCTTGAAATGGAATTTCAAGGAATAGCCGTGAGTGAACTGCCAGTCCACCAGGCCTGAGTGACTGAGCTGCCAGCCCACCAGGCCTGAGTGACTGAGCTGCCAGCCTACCAGTCCTGAGTGACTGAGCTGCCAGCCCAAGAATCCATTCGGCCCACAATGTCCATACTAGCCCTCTGGAAACCAGTCCCTTCGGCCCACAACACCCATACTAGCGCTCCAGAAAGCCCCCTCCCCCCCCCCACTGGCCACCAATATTGGAATTGGTGGAGAGGTGGAATATTGCGTTGGGGGACCAGCCCTCCGTGTGAACATGGGACCCAACGGGTCCCACTTAGTCTAGTAACCTCTAATTCTACACTCTCCCATGAGCAGAAAAATCATTTCACCGTTTATCTTCTCCATCCTCCTAAGAATCTAATATGTTCCACTAAGATTACTCTTCATCTACATATCAATGTATAAAGTATCAATCTGTTCTACATTTCCTGATAGGATAATGTTGCCATACCCTAATGAACCTTCATTGAACTGTTACAATAAAATAGTACCATTCCTAAATAGAGAGACCAAAATTGTTTGCAGTATCTAGATGTGGTCTCATTTGTGCCTTAGACAGTTGCAGTAAGACTTCCCACCTTTTATAGACAATAGACAATAGGTGCAGAAGTAGGCCATTTGGCCCTTCGAGCGAGCACCGCCATTCAATGTGATCTTGGCTGATCATCCCCAATCATTACCCCGTTCCTGCCTTCTCCCCATATCCCCTGACTCCACTCGCTTTAAGAGCCCTATCTAGCTCTCTCTTGAAAGTATCCAGAGAACCTGCCTCCACCGCCCTCTGAGGCAGAGAATTCCACAGAGAATTCCAACTCTCTGTGTGAAAAGGTGTTTCCTCATCTCTGTTCTAAATGGCTTTTACAGTATATTCCAACCTTTTTGAAATAAGGACTACAATTGCTTCCATCCTCCAAGTATATAAATACTGTAAATAATTGTGGTTCAACTGCTAATCACTGGTTACAGGTTGCTAACTGGGAAAATGACTATTCGCTGCAGGCTGACTGCTAGACAATCCTCTACCCATGCAAATATATTACCTCCAAAACTATAAGTTCTCGTTACTTCATCTATTTTGAAACATCTTGTCCAATCAATACCTTCTGTAAATCCATGGTTCTCCTTCATCCACTCTGGATAAGTCTTGTTAGGAAAACTCAAATTTGTCAGATATAATTTCTCATACATGGAGCCATGATGATTCTGCTTGATTAGATTATGATTTTCCAAATTTCTGATTCTTTTCCCAAATAATAGATTTATAACATTTTTCTCACAATAGATGTTGGACCAATTGACATATAGTTATCTGCTCCTTGACTGCCTCGCTTTTTGAAAAGAGGTGCCACATTGACATTTTTACAATCCTCTGACACCTCTCCAGAAACTAATGATTTTTAGATGTTACATCCATTGCATCCACTATCTCGGTAACCTCTTCTAGAATCCAAGGATGCAAGCCGTATGCTTCAGGGGACTTATCAATCTCTAGCTCCATTCGTTTTTCCTAAAAATATTTCTCCAGTGATGTAATAATATTTAATTCCTCTTTAGTACTGTTCAGTATTAAAATGATATGTGTGTTTTTAACCATAAAGACTATAGCAAAACATCATTAGGGAGGTAGAATAGTGCAGCTACTAGAACCGCTGCCTCATCATCGGTGACCCAGGTTCAAATCTGATCTATGGTATGGTTTACGAGAAATTTGTGTTTTCCCTGTGGTCTGTATGTGTTTGCTACAGGTACTCTGGTTTCCTCCTACATCCCAAAGATGTCTGTTTTGGTAGATTAACTGGCAACTCAAAATTGCCCATAGTGTCAAGTGAGTGGTACAATCTGGGGAAAATTTGAAGGGGAACTGATGGAAATGTGGGGATAATAAAAATGGGATTAGTATAGGTTTGTTATTTAGGTGCTTGATGGCGGGCATGTAATCAGAATCAAAGGCCAGTTTCCACCAGTGTCTGTCCAAAGCATTTAGTCATACAGCATGGAAACGGGGCCCCTTGGCCTAACTTGCCCACGCCGACCAACATGCCCCATCTAAACTAGTCCCGCCTGCCTGTTTTTGGCCCATATCCCTCCAAATCTACCCTATACCTGTACCATCTAAATGTTTCTTAAACGTTGCAATAGTACTAGCCTCTTCTGGCAGCTTGTTCCACACACCCACCACCCGTTGTGTGAACAAGTTACCCCTCAGGTTTCCGTTAAATCTTTCCCCCCTCAACTTAAACCTATGTCCTGTGGTTCTCATTTCCCTAACTCTGGGCAAAAGACTGTTATTTACCCGATCTATTCCTCTCATGATTTTGTACATCTCTATAAGATCACCCCTCATCCCCCTGCATTCCAAGGAATAAAGCCCTAGCCTGCTCAACCTCTCCCTATAGCTCAGTCTCTCAAGTCATGGCAACATACTGGTAAATCTTCTCTGAACCCTTTCAAGCTTGACAACATCTTTCCAATAACATGGTGACCAACACAATATTTTAAATGAGGCCTCACCAACATCTTATGTAACTGTCAGATGTTTATGTTTTACGTAACTTCTATACTCAATACTCTGACTGATGAAGGGTAATGTGCCGAAAGCTTTCTTGAACACCCATCTACCTGTGACCACTTCCAATTTTCTATCCATTCAGCTATCTCTCCTTGGATCCCATGCAATCTAACCTTCCAGAGCAGCCTACCAAGCAGATCCCTGTCGAATGCCGTACTGAAATCTATATATACAACATTTACAGCTCTGCCCTCAAGCTTTTTGGTTACATCTTCAAAAAACTCATTCAGGTTCATGACACACAACCTCCCACGCACAAAACCATGCTGATGATATCTAATCCGTCTTTGTCCATCTAAATGCATGTATATCCTATCCCTTAGAATATTCTCTAGTAACTTTCTGACTACAGATGTTAGGTACACTAGCCTGTTGTTCCCTGACTTTTCCCTGCAGCCCTTCCTGAATAGAGGCACAACATTTGCCAACCTGCAGTCTTCTGGCACTTCTCCTGTATTTACTGAGGACTCATAATCTCAGCCAGGTCACCTGCAATCTCCCCTTGAACCTCCCACAATGTCCTTGGATACATCTCATCAGGCCCAGGAGATTTGTCTACCTTCATACGCGCCACAGCCTTCAGCACCTCCATGACCATAATTCTGAATCTCTTCCAGGGATACATTTGATCCCAGCTGCTTATATCCGTCCCATGTCTCTTTCTTACTCTTGACTAGAGCCTCTACTTCCCTCATCATCCAAGCTTCCTTATGCTCACCTGTCTTGCCCTTAACTCTAACAGGAACATGCATGTCCTGGACTCTTATTAGCACACTTTTATACTTTACTAGGGATAGAGGGGGGATGGGGAGCGGAGAGGGGCGGAGAGAGGGGGGAGGGAGGGAGGAGAGGGGGAGGGAGAGGGGGGGGAGTGTGGGGAGGGGAGGAAGGGGAGGGGGAAGGGAGGGTGGTGGGGAGGGGAGGGGGGAAGGGAGAGGGGGTGGGGAGGGGGAGGAGAGCGGGGAGGGGGAGGGGTGGAGAGAGGGGGAGGGAGGAGGGGGGAGGGAGGAAGGAGGAGGGGGAGAGAGCAGGAGGGAGCAGATGGGGAGAGGGGTGAGGAGGGGGGGAGATGGAGAGAGGGGTGAGGAGAGAGGGGTGAGGAGAGAGGGGGAGGAGGGGGAGGATAGAGGGGGGAGAAGAGAGGGGAAGGAGAGGGGGGAGGAGAGGAGAGGGAGAGGAGAGGGGGAGGAGGGTGGAGATGGGGGAGGGATTGGTGAGGGGGAGGAGAGGGGGAAGGGAGAGAGCGGAGGATGGGGAGGGGGAGGAGAGCGGGGAGGGGGGGAAGGGGGAGAGGGGGAGAGGGGTAGGGTGGTGGGAGAGGTGATGTGAGAGTGGCGGGGAGGGGTGGAGAGAAGGGATGAGGAAGTGGGGAGAGTGGGTTAGGCGAAAGTGGGGGGCAGAGGGGGGAGGGTAGAGAAGGGGAAGAGTGGGGAGGGAGGGGGAGAGGGGTAGGGGAGGGGTGGAAGGGGGGAAAGATGGGAGAGAGAGGGGGGGACGGAGGAGGAGGGGGAGTGGAGGAGGGAGAGGGGGAGGAGATGGGGAGAGGGGTGCGGAGAGGGGGAGGAGAGAGGGGTGATGAGAGAGGGGTGAGGAGAGAGGAGAGGGTGAGGAGAATAGGGAATGGGGTAGAGAGGGGGGAGGAGAGGGGTGAGGAAAGAGGGGGAGAGAGGAATGAGGAGAGAGGGGTGAGGGGTGAGGAGAGGGGTGAGGAGAGAGGGGTAAGGAGGGGTGAGGAGAGAGGAGGGGGGGAGACAGGGGAGAGGGAGGGGAGATGGGGGAGAGAGTAGGGAGGGGGAGGAGAGGGGAGGGAAGGGGGAGGGGGAAGGGAGAGAGAGGGGGATGAGGATGGGGAGGGGAGGTGAGCTGGGAGGGGGAGAGGGTGGTGAGTGAGGGGGGTAGAGAGGGTGGGGGAGAGGAAAGGGAGGGGAGAGGAGAGGAGAAGGGAAGAGGGGGAGGAGCGAGGAGAGGGGTGAGGGAGGAGAGGGGAGGAGGGAGAGAGGGGAGAGGGAGGAGGGGAGAGAGATAGGAGGGGGAGGGGAAGAGGGGGAGGAGAGGGGGAGGGCAGAGGGGGGGGAGTGGAGGGGGGTAGAGAGAAGGGGGAGTGGGGAAAGGCAGGGGGTGGAAAGGAGGGAGGGGGAGCGAGAGATTAGAGGGGAGAGAGAGAGATTAGAGGGGAGATAGAGAGAGTAGAGGGGAGAGAGAGAGAGTAGAGGGGGATGGGGGAGAGAGAGGAGAGGGTGAGGGGGAGGGAGGAGAGGGGAGGGGGAGAGTTGGAGGGGATTGAAGAGGAGGGGGAGAGTTGGAGGAGAAGAGGACGGGGTGAGGTGGAAGGGGATGAGGTGCAGGGGGGAGAGAAGAGGAGAGGGAGAGGTGGAGGGGGGAGGAGGGGAGGGTGGAGAGGAGAGGGGAGGGTGGAGACGAAGGGTGGAGAGGGGAAGGAGAATAGGTGGAGGGTAGAGGGGGAGTGGAGGGGGTAGAGGGGAGGGGGCAGAGGGAGAGAGAGAGGAGAGGGTGGTAGAGATGGGGGGAGAGGGGAGGGGAGAGGGGGGAGGTGGAGAGAGATTGGAGGAGGAGGGGGAGGAGAGGGTGGAGAGAGAAGGGGGGGAGAGAAGAGGAGAGAGAGAAGGGGGGAGAAGGGGGAGAGACAGAAGGGGAGAGGGGGAAAGGCAGGGGGTGGAAGGGAGGGAGGGAGGGAGTGAGAGAGTAGAGGGGAGAGAGAGGGGAGAGAGTGTAGAGGGGAGAGGGGGAGGGAGGAGAGAGAGGAGGGGTGAGTGAGGGGGAGAGGGGAGGGGAGAGAAGAGGAGAGGGAGAGAAGAGGGGGAGTTGGAGAGGGAGAGAAGAGGGGAGAGGTGGAGGGGGAGAGAAGAGGAGGGGAGAGGTGGAGGGGGGAGAAGAGGAGGGGGAGAGGTGGAGGAGGGGAGAAGAGGAGGGGATGGAGGAGACGGGAGGGAGGATAGGAGGGGTAGAGGTGGAGGGGGGAGGGGGAGTGGAGGGGGTGGAGAGGGAGGGGGGTAGAGAGGGGGAGAGGGTAGATAGGGGGTAGGACAACTTGCTCTATTTGATTTTATTTGATTGTGCACGCCAGGTTGGTTGCATTCGTGGGACCACGTGAAGGTTGCCATCTCCTACCCCTGTCCATTGTGATGTCATATGTAAATGAGATCCATTGTGATTGGACAACTGTGAGATGGCACTGTGACTCATGCAGCAGTTTGATTTTAGTGGGACCACGTGAAGGTTCCAATCTCCCACCCCTGTCCCATTGTGATGTCATATCATATGTAAATGAGATCCATTGTGATTGGATATCTGTGAGATGGCACTGTGACTCATGCAGCAGTTTGATTTTACATTTTTTTGATGTTTTTTTACAAAAATGGCAGAGAAAGTAATAACCAAATGTTCTAATTTTCAAAACAAAATGTGGAGGAGGAAAAACTACAGGAATATGTAAAAATTTATCCGTTACGGCAAAGGGTGGAGGAGTAAATCCACAAACGCCTTAAACGAATATTCGCGAAATAGAATCCGTTACAAACCAACGAGAGTTTTAATAGTTACTAGACCAAGTGCAGACCCGTTGGGTCTGGACACCGAACGTGCGTTTGCGGGTGGGGGGGCTGTGACATCACACTAACCACCCGTTGGGTCTGTACCTCCAAAGCAGGGTTGCGGGGTGTGAATCTGGCACCCACAAACACACACACTCATCACACCCCTTGATATTATATTAATATTTTAATTTTCTTCTTTTATTCCATCTCCACCCTATCCACTGACGAATAGCCATCACCTCTCAGGTGCGTCTCGAGGGGGGGGGTGCAGAGAGAGAAAATTTAATGTTTGAAAAAAAAAATTGTGAGGTGGGGGAGGAGGAGTGTTGAGAGGAAGGGGGGTGAGGAAGGTGGGGAGAGAGGAAGGTGAGAGAGGAGAGGGGTGGAGAGAGGAAGAAGAGGATGGGGAGAGAGGTGAAGGGGATGGGTTG
>JAXLNO010002339.1:340997-484721 GCA_038087875.1 Malacoraja senta
GGTGTGGCAGTCTCTGCAAGATGGGGGAGGGAGAGATCACGACTCTGTCTGAACTGTGAATCAACTGAGCACACTGAATGTCTACTGAACTGTGAGTGTGGTGTTTATGTGGTGTTTTGCGTGGTTTTATGGTGGTTTCACCCTGCTTGAAATGGTATGAAACTGCACTTCAATTTGGTTGTCTTGTACCCTGCTTGAAGTGTTATGAAACTGCACTTGAATTTGGTGGCCTTGCACCCTGCTTGAAATGGCATTAAACAGCACTAGCATTTGGTGGCCTTGCACTCTGCTAGAAGTGGCAGGACACTGCACTTGTGTTCGGTGGCCTTGCACCCTGCTTGAAGTGGTCGGAAACTGCACTTGAGTTCGGTGGCCTTGCACCCTGCTTGAAGTGGTAGGAAACTACACTTGAGTTCGGTGGCCTTGCACCCTGCTTGAAGTGGTAGGAAACTGCACCTGAATTTGGTGGCCTAGCACCCTGCATGAAGTGGTATGAAACTGCATTTGAATTTGGTGGCCTTACACCTTGCTTGAAGTGGTAAGAAACTGCACTTGAATTTGGTGGCCTTGCACCCTGCTTGAAATGGTAGGAAACTGCATATGAATTTGGTGGCCTTGCACCCTGCTTGAAATGGAATTTCAAGGAATAGCCGTGAGTCAACTGCTCCATCAATCAATCAATCAATCAATCAATCAATCAATCATTCAACCAATCATTCAACCAATCATTCAACCAATCATTCAACCAATCATTCAACCAATCATTCAACCAATCATTCAACCAATCATTCAACCAATCATTCAACCAATCATTCAACCAATCATTCAACCAATCATTCAACCAATCATTCAACCAATCATTCAACCAATCAATCGAATTTGCCAGCAGTGGTACAATGAAAAAGAACACACAAAAACACAATACAAATTTAACATAAACATCCACCACAGCATTCATCACTGTGGTGGAAGGCACAAAATTTGGCCAGTCCTCCTCCATTTTCCCCCGTGGTCGGGACCTCAACCCTCCGCAGCCGCCGCTGTGGGTGTCCAGATGAGTAGACAAGGTAAAGTCCAGGTAAGTCCTGAATCGATGTCTCTCCACCGGAGACCGCGGCTTCAGGTTGGTGTAGGCCGCAGGCCAGCGGTCGAAGATCTAAAGTCCCCGCTGCGCTGCAGCCGGAAGCATCGCAGAACGCAGGGCCGGCGGTCGGAGCTCCCCTCCAGGGGCCTCCGGTGAAGGAGCCTGCTCTGGATGGTAAGTCCCCGCCGCGCCCGCGGTAGAAGTTGGACATGAGCCGGCGGTCGGAGCTCTTCTCCTTCAGGGTCCCCAACAACGGGATCCCAGGCCCAGGACGTCGCGCCGGCTGGAGCTCTGCAAACCTCGGATTCAGGCTGCCGCGGGCCAGTGAACGGAGCGCTCCTCTCCGGCGAGCCCCAGCGAGGGCTCGCCCGCTCCGCGACGAGAGTCCACGCTGCACCCGCAGCTGAAGCCCCAGGCACGTCTCCGGTAAAGGCCGCACCGATCCTCGATGTTCGGCCACTGGGGAGGCGACATGGAAAAAGTTGCCTCTCCGTGGAAGCGACCGAAGCAGTTTCCCCCTTACGCCCCCACACCACCCCCCACACAAGACACACAGAGAAACATTAAAAACATACATTAAAACACACTAAAAAAACATAAAAAGTAGAAAAAACTAACACTCTGCTGGCAGGGCTGCCGGCTTGCTGTGCCCCCATCGCCCACCAGCCGTGAGTGAGCTGCCAGCACATCAGGCTTGAGTGACTGAGCTGTCACCCCAAGAATCCATTTGGCCCACAATGTCCATACTAGCCCTCTGGAATATTGTGTTGGGGGACCAGCCCTCCTGTGTGAACATGGGTCCCACTTAGTCTAGTACACAACTAAAAATAGACTAAAACATACTTCTAACAAGACAAAAATAAAACAAAAAGAAGAAAGACAGACGGACTGCAGACGAGCCGCAGCTGCTTCGGCAGCGCCGCCACTTCCGAATAAGTGATGTTTCGGGTCGAGACCCTTCTTCAGACTGTAGATTAGCCATTCTAACTACCTAATGTTGGCCCTTCTAAATAATTGAGAAGTATTTAAGTATTTAAGATAAGATACAGTAAAATAATGGGAAAGAATAAAAAGGAATTCTGGTATTGATGAAATTACTTAAATGGCCATGTGGAAAAGAAACAGAAAATAATTTTCAAAATGTTTTTTAAGATTTTCAAAATATTACAGTGGATGGAATAAAATTAAAGGAACTGGCAAGAATAAGAAAAGGCAAGCTCATTTAAGAAACTGCTTTGGACTACTGCTGGAATCAAGCAATTCTGCTGAATTCATTGACGCCAAGAGAATTCTCAAATTCTCAAATTCTCAAATATTGTTTGCCCCACTAGATACCCTTAAAATGCCAGTGGGTCAAGCCTAGAACAAACAGTGGTCAGGTTTAAAGCTAGTGTGGTACACACTTAACACATTCCCATTGAAGGCATAAAGAAACAACTATTATTTAAGGCATGCAGACTTGACCAACAAACTCAAAGAGGTTCATAATACTGATTTTACTTCGGAGTCACGTGAGTGACTACGTGAAGAACCCCGCCAGTGCGCCTGCGCGTCATTACGTCAGACGCCTTGACGCAAACGGACGTGAGGAGCAGTGCTCCTCGAGTGGTTTGTAGTTTTTCAACTACAAGGTAAGTAAAAACTTTTTTACAGGTTTTCCAGGTCCGTTTACTGTGGGTCTATGGCGATTTTTTCCACAGACGCCATGGGAAAAAACGGACAGGGGGAAGAGGCGAGCGACATAGCCGACAGAAGTCGGGAAAGTCGGGAGTCCGCGGTTAGAGACCAACCGCCTCTAAACCCCGGTACAGTCGCCAGCGGTGAGCATAGCGACTGTGGACCTGGGGCTGGTGAAAACACAGTCAGCGCCTGTCGGGCAAAAGACAAAGTTTAAATCCCAACGGAGGGAGTCCCAGGCAATGAAGAAGCTCCAGGGCTAGATACTGCTTTAGAGCGTATTGCCCAAAATAGAAAGCCTTTTACACAGGCTGTTGGAGCAACGTTCACTCAGTGAGGAGTGTTCTGAAAGCCAAGCTGCTGGAAACAGCTCAAACAGCTCCTGGTACAGGGCTAGATACTGCTTTTGAGCGTATTGCCCAAATAGAAGCCTTTTTCATAGGTTGTTGGAGCAAAAGTTCACTCAGGAAGGAGTGTACTGTAATCCAAGCTGCAGGAGCAGCTTAACAGCACCTGGCTCAGGGCTGATGGAATGCACCCTCAGGAATGAGGAGCGTGCTACGGGTCATGAGATTTCAGACCCCGACTCTGACGGTGAGGCTGTACAAGGCGATGAAAGGCAGCTGCCAGATGTTCCAACCCTGGTAGTAGGATTCGCTGCCCCGTCAGGGTCAGGAGAGCCATTAGGAAGAACTGGCCTCCTTAATAAATTACTTGGTTTACCATTAGCTGGAACAGCATGAAATGGATGAGACTGCAAGAGTATCTGGAATCAGTTGCAGAGAATATTAAAGCTGCTGGGTTCTGGAATAACTGCTTTTACCAGAATAGCAGGTAACAACCAAAAGATGACGAAGTTGCATCAGCAAGCACTGGGGTTGCTATGCAGCACCCACTTCGAGAAGTGCTATACAGTCTACTATGAATCCGAAATTCGCAGCACTCTGCAAACCAAGTAATATACAAATTACCCAACTTACTCTTTGGAGAGATCTCGGGAGACGTATTAAAGAGTTGGAAGATGAAGCGAAAACAGGATTGATGAAGACATCAATGGTTGTGAAGTCTGTAAAGAGGAAGTATCCTTTCAGACGTCATACGGATCCTGGACCAAGTCGCTCATCAACGCAGGGACGTAGTTGGCGGCCTGCAGCGGGAGCAAGAACCAGTGGGCGTGCTTCCGGGAGAACCCAGGAATCTCAGGGTACTGAAATGACTCAAGAGGTAGGTGGACCTGGTTCTCATGGGAACATACTAACTGGATTAAGTCCAAAAGTTGGAGGCAGGTTACATTTCTTCTATAATAATTGGAAGAAAATTACTTCAGATGTGGTAATCCTGAATAATATACAAGGATTTCGAATTGAATTCAATCCAAATTATGATTTGCCTGTTCAGCATGTTCCTAGCCGAACTCTGCACTTTGTACAAAAAGAAGTGATGGAGGTTCAGGTTGCAATTGAAACCCTATATAAAAAAAGGGGTTATTGAAAAATCAGTCTACCAAAGTCACCAATTTGTGTCAAAAATATTCCCTCGATCAAAAAAGGATGGAGGATGTAGGATTCTTGTAGATTTGATAAATCTGAATCCTTTTGTGCAATTTAGACATTTTAAAATGGAAACATTTGTGACTGCCAAACAGCTTATTTCAGAAGCATGTTATATGGCAACTATAGACTTGAAAGATGCATATTATTCAGTGTCTGTTCATTCAGAAGATAGGAAGTATCTTAAATTTAAATGGATGAACCAGTTGTGGCAGTTCAAAGCTCTGCCTAATGGGTTAATATCTGCACCCAGAATATTCACAAAAATTGTTAAAACCAATTCTGGGCTTGCTGAGTAGCCAGGGGCATGTACTAATGGCATATTTGGATGATGTCTTGATTATAGGAAAGACAAAACAGTCAACAGAAGTATCTGTTGCAGTTGTGAAATCAACTTTTGAAAAGTTGGGGTTTCTAATTCATCCACAGAAATCTAGGTTAACACCATGTACCTCTATTAATTATTTGGGGTTCACAATTGATTCAGTCCAAATGAATATCACTTTGCCCAGGGAAAAGGGTGGATTTGATTAAAGATTGCAGTAATCTCCTAAACGAGCAAAAACCTTCAATTAGACAGGTGGCTCGTGTACTGGGAAAATTAGTAGCAGCATTCCCAGCAGTCCAATTTGGACCATTACATTATCAACAGCTGCAGAGACTTAAAGAACAGGCACCGAGAATGCATGTTGGTCATTTTGATAGAACCATGCAACTAACAACAAATGCTGTTTCTGATCTGCAGTGGTGGATTCTACATGTCTCAAGCAGTTCCAGCAAAGTGCTGATTGAACAACCTTCCATGACATTACAAACTGATGCCAGTGCACCAGGATGGGGTGCAACTGACTTAACATCTAGCTGAGGAGGCAGATGGAATCAGGAAGAGTCATTGTTACTGCAGACATGGGGAATTAACTATTTGGAGCTTCTAGGATGTTTCTATGGGCTCCAAGCTTATTGTTCTAACACAACTAATAAGCATGTTCAAGTTCAAATTGATAACACAACAGTAGTTGTTTATATTAATGATATGGAATTAAGTCGGTGTCTTGTGATAAAATGGTTAATCAACTTTGGGCTTGGTGTATTGAAAAGAACATTTGGATTTCACCTATCTATCTACCAGGTAGAATGAACGATAGCAGACACCAGGTCACGAAAAGTTCCATGATAATAAAGAATGGATGTTGAATCAAGAGGTATTCAATGATATAGTCATCAGATTTGGAATGACCGACATCGACTTGAATCATCAGCTATCGAGATATGTCTCATGGAAACCAGATCCAGGAGCAGTGGCGATTGATGCTTTCTCGCTACATTGGGGTGGTATGTTTTCATATATATTTCCACCTTTCTGCCTCATAAGCCAATGTTTGCTTAAAATCAGGCAAGATGCTGCTTCAAGGGTATTGGTAGTACCAGATTGGCCTACACAGCCATGGTATCCGTTGATATTAGAATTAACAACACAAATGTTGATGAAAGTCCCAAAAAAGAGTAATTTATTGCTGCTCCCTGTACAGGGGAACAACATCCATTATATGATCGTTTGGATTTGTTGATTTGCAGGTTTTAAGAATGCCTTTTCTGGGACGAGGACTGTCTGAGCATACTGTGGACATGCTTACGGCAGCCTGGAGGAAGAGCACTCAAAAACAGTACCTTTCTTATATTAAGAAATGGGAAAAGTTCTGGGTACAAAAGAATGTGCAATAAAGTACTGCAGATATTTCAAATGTTTAGAATTTCTGTCAAAACTTTATTATGATGAAGGTCTGAGTTGTAGTGCAATTAATTCAGCCAGAAGTGCATTGTCCTCATATTTGGTTCTGGATTCAGAAAGAAACTCAATTGGGTCACACCCAATTGTTTCCAGACTAATGAAAGGAATCTTTAATTCCAAACCACCGAAACCTAGGTACGTGACAATCTGGGATGTAAGTGTGGTACTGAAACTACTTCGTGATGGTTATCAAGTGTGTCTTTACCTTTGGTCAAGCTCAGTATGAAAGTATTCATGTTTATGGCATGAGTGACAGCACAACGAGTGCAAACACTTGGAAAATTACAAATAGATAGTATGGAAGTAACTGAAGACAAGGTTACATTCTATATCTATGACCTAATAAAGCAAATTAGGCCAGGTGTGACAGGATTTAAAATTATGCTGGCAGCATATCCAAATGATCCATGTCTTTGTATTAAGACATATTTATTACAATACATTGAGGTCACAAAGAATTTGAGAATACGGAAACTGGGTTTTTGATCACACACAAGAAACCACACAAGAGAGTTTCAATACAGACTATTTCCAGATGGATAAAAGAAGTCTTAACAGCTGCTGGTATTAACACTTATGTTTTTACGTCTCACTCGACTAGGGCAGCAGAAATGTCGGCGGCCAGGGCAAAAGACGGCCCCGTCGACCATATCCTCGCAGCCAATGCTGGTCCAATGAGTTGATGTTTCAACATTTTTACCATCGGCCTATTGTTAATGCGGGGTTGTTTGCAGAAACTATTTTAAGTTCTGTGTAAATTCCTCTGGTTTAAAGGGGATCTGATTCATTTCATTCTTGAAATGAATTACTGCATTTGTGGTACAAATGTTATTATGAATGCATGATTGATTATTCTCGTTCCGAGTCAATCTATGCAGTGAGAAGCCGGGATTGATCCACGGCATGAAATCACAAAGCTTTAAAATCTTCACGTAGTCACTCACGTGACTCCGAAGTAAAATAGTAAGATTAAACGAGAACTTACCTAAGTTTGAAGTTTGATCTTTATTTTATGAGGAGTTACGTAGGTGATTACGTGCCCACCACGACCCTACCCTCTATCATAAAGGTCAGATGGAAGTTCTTGTCTTACTCGTTTTAGTATGAGACTATATTACTTCGGTTGTTGTTTTTTGTGATTTCACACCGCTGCTTTGAAGATTGACGCGCAGGCGCACTGGCGGGGTTCTTCACGTAATCACCTACGTAACTCCTCATAAAATAAAGATCAAACTTCAAACTTAGGTAAGTTCTCGTTTAATCTTACTATTTAGATGATAACATGATTATGGTGAAAGATTGAAAAATATATATTTTTAGGAAAACAATGTACAATGTAGGTGTTTCCCTCTAAGAAGTGGACGCAAAAGTAGACTATTTTCCCCCTTGAGCCCATTCCACCATTCAGTAGGATTATGGTTGATCTAATATTCCTCAACCACACTCTCCTTCATTTCCTCAAAACCATCGATTAGAAATTTACCTATATCAGCCTTAAGTTTACTCAAGAATGCATGGGCCTTCCAGCTATCTGTAGCAAGGAGGTCTAAAACTCACAACCCTTGGAAACAAAAAACTCTCTCATCTCAGTTTAATTGGCCAAACTCTTATTCTGAGTCCATCTATCTATATAACTAAAAGTCTCATCTTGACCACTTCCTGTGTGCGCTGTATATTGATTTTAGAAAAACGCTACCATATATCGCTATGATTTTTGGCCCTCACTCACAGTCCTCCACCGCTGAGGCAGCCCCGAGGGTTTTTCGATCGATGAAAAATAAAAAAGGTTTAAAAAATCTTGAGATCAGTTGATTGGTCAGATGACAGAAATTCATGAGACTCAGAAGATAGTAGAGTTGTGTGGCACGATGGTGTAGCGGTAGAGTAACTGCCTTACAGCACCAGAGACCCGGGTTCATTCCTGACTACGGGTGCTTATCTGTACGGAGTTTGTACATTCTTCCCGTCACCTGCGTGGGTTTTCTCCAAGATCTTTGGTTTCCTCCCACACTTCAAAGACATACAGGTTTGTAAATAGCAGGATAGACAAAGGTGAGTCAGCAGATTTTGTTTACTTGGATCTTCAGAAGGCCTTTGATAAGGTGCCGCTCTTGAGGCTGCTAAACAAGATGAGTCCATTGCGTGATTGAAGATACTAGCATGGATAGAAGTTTGGCTGAATTGCAGAAGACAAAGAGTGGGAATAAAGGGGGCTTTTTCTGGTTCGCTGCCAGTGACAAATGGTGCTCCGCAAGGGTCGTTGTTGGGTCCGCTACTTTTAATATTATATTTTAATGATTTGGATGATGGAATTGAGGGCGTTGTGGCCAGGTTTGCAAATGATATGAAGATAGGTGTGGGGGGGGGGGGGTGGGGGAAGGGTTAGGGGCGGGTAGTGTAGAGGATCAAAGATACTGCAGAACGACTTGGATGGATTGGGAGAGTCAGCAAAGAAGTGGCAGATGAAATACAATGTAACAAAGTGTGCAGTCAGGAATTTTGGTAGTAAGAATAAAGGCATGTATTATTTTATTATTTTCATAATGGGGAGAGGATTCAGAAATCAGAGGTGCAATGGGACTTTTGAGTGCTAGTGCAAGATTCCCAAAAAGTTCATTTGCAGGTTGAATCATGAATAAGGAAGGCAAATCCAATGTTAGCATTGATTTTGAGAGGACTTGAATATAAAAGCAAGGAAGTAATTGGGTTAATGTATGATGACCGTTTGATGGCTCTGGACCTGTACTCGCTGGAGTTTAGAAAAATGAGGGGGAAAACTCATTGAAACTTGCTGAATAATGAAAGTCTTGGATGCAGTAGATGTGGAGAGGATGTTTCCACTAGTGGGAGTGTCTCGGACCAGAAGGTACAGTCTCAGAATAAAAAGACACTCCTTTAGAAAGGAGATGAGTAGGAATTTCTTTGTGGAATTTATCGCCACAGACTCTGTGGAGGCCAGGTCATTGGATATTTCTAAAGTGGAGATTGATAGGTTCTTGATAAGTAAGGTTGTCAAAGGTTATGGGGAGGAGGCAAGAGAATGGGATTGAGAGGCAAAGATCGATCAGCCATGACTGAATGGCGGAGCAGACTTGATGGGTGGAATGGCCTAATTCTACTTGTATTTCTTATGAACATAAATGTTTCAGCAAGAAGGTGGTTGAAACCTGGAGTTGATTGCCCAGGGAGATGGAACTCACTCAAGAGAAGACAAGTACTGTCATAACATTTAAGTATTTAGATAAGTTTCTGAAACAGCGTGGTTAGGTGTTGTGAAACATGAGTAGTATAGTTAGGTACATGATAACTGGCATGGACCCTTGGTTCTACAATTCTATGCAACATGCGGCATGCAAGACTCCAGACATTATCACAGCTATGCTCCTAACCTGCACCAAATAGGTAATTCCAGAGGAATGGTGGGAGTGACTGCTCGTGATATTAAGGTATCATTTGACCAACAGATCTCAAAGGAAAACAGTCTAATGGTTGCAGTCATACCTCATACAATGGATGATGTTATCTCTGTCATAGGTAATCATACCAGCATGGTCACAACAGGGTGATTTCATTAATGACCTCCTTTCCATTATAAAGTTAGAAGCAGAGAGGTGTATAGATGATTGCACAATAACAGTTCCATTTGCAATTCCTCAGTAAATGAATCAGCCCATGACTCCATTGAGGGAGACGCAGTATGGATTAGTACCCACCAATAATATCCTGGGAATGGGGGTGGGGGAGGATGAAGGGGTCACCATTGACCACAAAATCAACTGGACTTGCCAAATAAATGACTGTTCCTACACGATCTAGTAAGAGACCGGATATCCTGCAGCGAGTGATGCACAGATTAATAAGCACCCGATGGAATACCTGCTTGGATGTAGCAGTGACTAAAAAAACTTAACAATAAACAGCACAAACACAGCCAAATTGATTAGCACCCTTTAACCCACTTGAAATATTCATTCCCTCAGCCATCAGTACTCAACAACTGGTGTGTACTGTGTACTAACTACATTGCATCTACTCACCGAGCTACTCCAGCAAAACCTTGTGATAGCTCTACTGTGATTGTCACCACCATTCAAGATTTTCCATTGTGAATCTTCTATGCTATATCTGCCCCTTCTGTGCCCCGACCACCCTACTTCTCCGAGTCAAAGGTTTTCCTTTTTATGACTGGCTCCATCCAAAAAATCAAACTAAAGCATCCGGCTAAAGTGCTGGAATGTCCATCTTCCAATGTGAGGAATTCAAGTATTTTAGCCAAATTAACATTAAGTGAAATTTAAGAGAGTTATTAAACAAGTTATAATTAAAAGTTAATTAATAGTTATAATTAAAAAGTTTCTACTTATGTCACAGGTTGTAAAATTCTAATCGATTACTCACCCCAAATGAAAGATAGGCTCCCAGGACAGATCCTGCAATGGTAGCAAATCCACTAACCATTACAGAATGTAGTTCAGACAATGTAAGATCTACTAAATATGGGCGAATCATCAGTGGAGATTCAGTCTATGCAGAACACAAAAAAAGTAGTACATAACACAATTGATTACCAACATAGCAGTCTCTAGACATCCTGCTCTCTCAGAAGCCCAGTTATATAAAAATGCAGATTATATGTATTTTGCAGAATTATAAGGTACATTTTCTTGTAAGATTCACAACTTTCCTGGTACCCATGACTCCAATCTTGACCCACTCAAAAGATTGTTTATTGTAGCTTAAAGATAAGCTACGAGCACTGAACAGTTGACCTGGAGAATCTCAATTTTAATGATGTTTTTGATACGGTGTGCCCAAGCCAGCGACTGTTTACCATAGATACTGAGAGGTCTTTCAGGACCTTGAATTTAATGATGTTTTGAAGAAAAAACAGATTTGTTTTTAAAATCCTTTTGATGTTTTGAATGACAATCTGGTAGAACGCTTTCGGATTCACCTGATATGGATCTACAAGCAAGCAAGTTTAAAGAAGATCAGCCACAGGAGGGCAAAGAGGAGCCAGACCAGAGAAGATGTGAAAAAATAACCATTAAATTCACTGAGAAAGGCCAAGCTGCGTTCCTGGAAAAATGCCAGAAGGAAAGAAAAAAGTTATGGAAGCAGGTTAACAGGTTTTTTTTTTAGTTTTTTTTTAAAATTATTTTTATTAGAAGTACGGTAAATTACAGTAATACACAACACTTATATCTTAATACATTTTTTATACCGCTTCATTTTTTTGAGCTTTAAGAGAAAGATAGAAGTAAGAAAAGTAAAGAAAGTGCGCAAGAGTCGTGAAGTGCAAGAGAGTGTTGTGAAAAGAAAGCCCCTTAGAAAAGAAGTTAGAGAAGGAAGTAAAGTAAGAAAGTAGGTCCTAGAAAAGAAAAAGAAAGTAGGAACAATCGCAGAAAGGGAACCACCAACCAAGTCTGTTTTTATTGTTTTACCTCCCATTACCAGGTCCTGATACCATTTCTTTATTTATTTATTTTTTAAATTACTATTGCACCTCATGCTTGTAATAGGTCCAGAAACGTAGACCACGTCTTTTGGAATTGGTCTGCTTTACCTGCTAAGAGGAATCTCATCTCTTCCAGATGTAATGTTTCCAACATATTTGATGTCCACATTTTTATTGTTGGTGTGGGCGCATTTTTCCAGAATTTAAGTATGAGCTTTTTTCCCATTATTAGCCCGTAATTGAATAAGTTCTTCTGATACACGTTTAATTCAGGGATACCTTCCGATATTCCAAAAATGATCCATTCTGGTTTTGGTACCAGTTTTATTTTAATTAATTTTGAGAAAATATCAAATATTTCATACCAGAATTTTTGGATTTTTGTACAAAAAACAAAAGAATGCGCTATGGTAGCTTCTTGACATAGACATGCAGGTTAACAAGTTGATCGAAGACCAGAAGGAACTCATGTATTTTGATGAGAATGCGAAGGAAGTAAAATCTAATCTGGTTCAATTAATCAACCTCCACCTCGAGGTTGGACAAAACCACGACTTAATACAGGGTTTACCACTGTCTGGGGATGAACACGAAAGGTAAAATCAGTGGTTTCAAGAGGAAATGGACATTTTCGACTTTCATAGAACAGTGGTTATCTGAAATTGTACCACAAACTACATGCTCTACAGTGGGAAGGGCTATTCCACAAAGTGTTGAAATTGGAGGTCAGACCTGAAGACAGTATCTCAAATGTTTTTTCACGAAGACCAAGACATAAATCTGGTTTTACAGCCAGTGCATCTTCAAGGGTCTCTGCTCATATGGAAGCTGAAGCAGATTTAGCTGTTCTCTCACAACAAGTTGCCGCCTTGGAGAAAAAGCATGAGATTGAGGCACAAGAAGAACTGTTGTTGAGAGGAGGAACAAATGGAACAGATGAAGAGAGAGTCTGAGGAACGAAAAGGGCAGTTGAAAAGAGAGATGGAACAGTTGGAACTAGATACGAAGTTGGCAGTTGCCAGGACAAAGATGGAAATACTGGAACGTCAAAGTTCAAGATGCGGTTCGAGAGTATCTCAGAAGAAGAGTTCCTTAATAGAAAAAGGAGCGGCTAAGCTGGAAACAGCAGCTAAATAAAATCCACAGCCAGAGGATGACTGGTCTCGACACTCAAAGCTAGCACTGAGTAAATGGATGTTCGATGAAGCTTGATGTACTAACTCGTACGACTAGAGATGCACAGATGCCAGTTAATCATCATCCTGTGCCCAATGAGGGATTTCAATGTGAATTCTGTGACTTGATGAGGAATCAAAATAAAATTACTGAGCTTCTAGCTCAACAAAATCTCTCTTCTACCTTACCTCCAACAGAAATTCCTATGTATGACGGTGATCCTTTGCAGTATGAAACTTTCATAACAGCATTTGAGGAAGGAGTGGAAATGAAAACTACTAATGAGAGAGATCGCTTACACTTTCTGGAGCAATACACAAGCCGATATTCAAAGCAGCTTGTTAAAAGTTGCTGACATTTGTGGGCTATCGAAGGGCAAGAAATTTGCTCAAAGAACATTTTGGTAATGAACAAAAGATTGCTAATGTGTACATGAAGAAGGCCTTTGCTTGGTCAGTTATCAAGGCAGATGTGAAGGCATTGCATTAGTTTGCGATGTTTCTTAGAGGCTGTTGTAACTCGATGAAAAATCACAACCACATGGAAGAAATGAATGTTGCTACTAATATCAAGACTATTCTTCTAAAATTGCCCTATAGGCTTAAAGAAAAGTGGAGGGATAGAGCGGGTCAGATACGGGAAAACCATAAACGTGGAGCCAAGTTTCCTGACCTGGTGAATTTCATGGAAAGGGAAGTATGGATAATGTCAGATCCACTTAATGGAAGCATTCAGGATCGTAAACCAATTGCAACTGCAAAAAGTTCTACTTTTGCTAAAACAAGACGAAGATCAGAACCAAAAGAAAGCAGTTTTGCTACCGCTGTAATACCTGTAGAAACAGTAGTGAAAGGAATTCCTACAGCAGGTGGAACGAAAAGAGATGCATCTACCATTAACACTCAAGGTTATTGTTTATTCTGTGATAAAACCGGCCATACCATAAGGTGGTGTCGAAGATCAAGCGGAAGGGATATAAAGAAAAGATGGACTTCTTAAAGGAAAAGGGAATCTGCTTTGGATGTTTGAAGAAAGGACAAATGGTCAAAGACTGCAAGAGTCATATGACTTGTGATACGTGCAAACAAGATCATCCTGAATTATTTCACACTGAACAGAAGAATACAGGGAAGAAGCTGGAGCACACTGAACAGAAGTAGAATCCAACTGCGAGTGATGCTGCTACTCCGCCTCATATAAATGCGCATATTGGGGCCGGTGTAGAAACCTGTATTTTCTCTATCTTACCAGTACAGATAAGGAGCGGCAAGGGGAATACAGTGTTGCAAACATACGCATTTTTAATTCTTGGAAGTTCGGCTACCTTTTGCACAGAAAGTTTGATGAGAAGGCTGGACATTGTGGGACAGAAGACAAAGATTCTCTTGCATACCATAAATGAAGAGAAATGCTGTGATAGTCATCATATTACATATGGAAATATCTCGTCTGGATAAAGATGATTTTATACAACTATATGATGTGTTTACACATAAGACCATGCCTGTTTCTCATCTAAACATATCCAAGCAAGAAGACCTGAATCAATGGCCTTACTTGAAGGATATCAAGATTCCTAAAATACAATCTGGCATCGACCTACTTATCGGAACAAATGCTTCGAAGGTATTAGAACCTAGAGAGTTTGTTAACAGTCAAGGGGACGGACCATTTGCTGTGAGGACACTATTCAGATGGGATATCTATGGCCCCTTGAGAAGGAACAACAAAAGCAGGAATAAGAATAACTACCCTGCTGCTGCTGTTAATCGAATATCTATTGCAAACTTAGAAGAGCTGTTGATCAAGCTATACAATCACGACTTCAATGAAAGAACCGGCAAGGAATCAGAAGAAATGTCCAGAGAAGAGGTAAACTTCTTGGATATTGCAAAACACTCAATAAAGATGATAGATGGACACTATTGTCTAGACTTACCTTTCAAATAAGAAAGAATTAGTCTGTCGAATAACCGTTGCATTGCAGAGCAGCGCATCCAGAACCTTAAACACAGGTTTGGCAAGAATACGAAATTTCATGATGAATATACATCTTTTCTAAAGGAAATGATTGACAATGATTATGCTGAACTGGTACCAGACCAGCTGAATCGATGTGATGGAGAGCTATGGCATGTCCCACATCATGGGGTGTATCACTCAAGGAAAGGGACCTTGAGGGTGGTCTTTGACTGTGGGGCAGTCTTCAAAGGAACATCACAACTGCCAACTACTGCAGGGTCCAGACCTTACCAACTCACTCATTGGAGTTATCATCAGATTCAGACAGGAACCGGTTGCTTTGATGGCTGATATTAAAGCAATGTTTCATCAAGTCAAGGTATCAGAAATATGGTGGCCTGATGGAGTGGCCAAGATCTGGTTGAATACTGGATGAAGGTACTGTAGATCAAACAATATTGCTGATTTGATCTGTGTCTGGTTTTGCTGATGATGATCTGATCCATAATCCATGTCAGGTTTTCCACACCACCACCTGGTGACATGGGGCAGCTATGTTAGTTAGTTCAATATATGATTCAAAGCCTGCAGTACGCATGTCAATGGTTTCTAGATGTATCCAAATTAAAGTACTTGTTACAATATATAATGACTCTGTATCATAAGTACTTTGCACATGGTGTCGGAGGTGGGATTTCGGTTTGACTTTGGCAGTTATTAACAAGCTTTTCATAGTCTCAGATATGGCTGAAGCTTTCAGAAAACCTGACCCACACGTTTTCGATAGCAGAATCGGACAGCGGTGGCGTATCTTTGAGCGACAGTATGATTTGTTCATTGCTGCAACTTCTCATGACAAGCCGGGAATGGTCCGTGCAAGCGTGCTCCTTCTCCTCGTAGGAGATTAAACTTACGAACGAGCACAACAGTTTGTATATGCTGAGGCAATAACTCATCAACCTGCCGATGGTGGGGCGCTGATCGTGACCCCGGCTGAGTCGCTGGACGACCCGGAGTGTCTCAAGAGAAAGTTTCTACAGTTCAAGAATCAAGAGGCAAGAGTGTTTTATTGTCATATGTCCTGGATGGGACAATTAAATTCTTACTTGCTGCAGCACAACAGAATATGTGAATATGTAAACATAGTACATAAAAGAAAAAGTTCAATAAATAACAAATATAGTGCAATAATAATATAGTCTTTTGCAGTTCAGAGCTTATTTGTAGTTGTGTTTAATAGCCTGATGGCTGTAGGGAAGAAGCTGTTCCTGAACCTGGACGTTACAGCTTTCAGGCTCCTGTGCCTTCTTCCTGATGGCAGTGGTGAGATAGGTGTGTGGCCAGGATGGTGTGGGTCCTTGATGATTTTGGTGCCTTTTTGAGGCAGCGACTACGATAGATCCCTTCGACGGTGGGGAGGTCAAAGCCGGTGATGGACTGGGCAGTGGTCACAACTTTTTGTAGTCTTTTTCGCTCCTGGACGTTCAAGTTGCCGAACCAGGCCACGATGCAACCAGTCAGAATGCTCTCTACCGTGCACCTGTAGAAGTTTAGGAGAATCCTCTTCGACATGCCGACTATCCGTAATCTTCTCAGGAAGTAGAGTCGCTGATGTGCCTTCTTTATAATTGCATCGGTGTGCTGGGTCCAGGAAAGATCTTCAGAAATATGCATGCCTAGGAATTTGAAGAATCTGTAGTGCCACCTAGGGGATCAAACATACAGGTTGCGATTCTATGTCATTGACCGCAATGTTATTCCACTTCTAGGCTATGATGCCTGCAAAGATATGGGACTGGTTACCTTCAGCAAGGCTGTGCATCAACTAACTCCAGTTCCGGATTCTACACAGCGTATTCTTATGGATTACCATAATCTTTTCACTGAACAACTTGGGAAGCTACCAATAACTTACTCTATGTCTTTAGACCCGAAGGTGCATCCTGTGGTTCGTCCTGCTCAGCGTGTACCTATTGCCATGAGAGACTGGGTCAAAGCTGAACTGGACAGGATGGTGGCATTGGGAGTTATCAAGTCTGTTTCAGAACCCACGGACTGGGTGTCCTCGATGGTGGCTGCTACAAAGAAGAATAAACAGGAGATTCGTATATGTATTAATCCGAGGGACCTGAACATCGCTCTCAAAAGGCCCCATCACCCCATGCGTACCATGGAGGAGGTAGCTGCCCACATGGGTAAGCCAACAGTATTAGACGCCAAGAGCTCCTTCTGGCAGATTTCCCTGGATCATGCATCATCTATGCGCACCACCTTCAGCACTGCTTTCGGCTGCTACAGATGTTTGTGCATGCTGTTTGGTATCAGTTCAGCCAGTGAGGTGTTTCAGCGCTCCATGGAGCAACTGTTTGACGGATACCCTTGTGCTATCATCATGGACGATATCATTGTTAGTGGCAAAGACATGGAACAACATGATGCCAACTTGAAGAAGTTACTCGAGCGTGCCAGGGAAGTGAACTTAAAACTGAATCCCCAATAATGTTCGTTCCGTGTTAACCAGGTGAACTACGTGGGGCAAATTTTCACGGCTGATGGTCTCAAGGCAGATCCTTCTAAGACTGTGGCGGTTAGCGAAATGTCCACACCCACTGATGTTGCAGGCCTGCAGAGATTTCTGGGCATGGTTAATTACCTCAGAAATTTTGTTCCTAACTTCAGCGAGATCTCTGCTCCCTTGCGGCAGCCTACTCACAAGGACACTGCCTGGACATGGCACGAACAGCAGCAACATGCTTTTGACACTCTAAAACGTCAGATGTCCTGCCCACCTACCCTGGCTTATTACGATGTCAATAAACCCGTTACTTTGACCTGTGACGCATCCCAGTATGGCCTTGGTGCAGCATGTCCGCAGGATGAGCAGCCTGTTATTTACGGCTCCAGGACGATGATAGACACGGAGACGAGGTATGCTCAGATCGAGAAGGAATTACTGAGTGGTCTTTGCATGTGTTAAATTCAACGATTACATTTTTGACAAGGCTGTTACCGTAGAGACTGACCACCAATCTTTGAGGGTATGAGACGTGAATTGGCCAAGATAGACTGGCAATTGATTCTTAAAGGGTTGACGGTGGATATGCAATGGAAGGCATTTAAAGACTGCATGGATGAACTACAACAATTGTTCATCCCAGTTTGGCAAAAGAATAAATCAGGGAAGGTAGTGCATCCGTGGATAACAAGGGAAATCAGGGATAGTATCAAAACAAAAGATGAAGCGTACAAATTAGCCAGAAAAAGCAGCCTACCAGAGGACTGGGAGAGTCCAGCAGAGGAGGACAAAGGGGTTAATTAGGAAAGGGAAAATAGATTATTAAAGAAAACTGGCAGGGAACATAAAAACTGACTGCAAATGTTTTTATAGATATGTGAAGAGAAAAAGATTAGGTAAAACAAATGTAGGTCCCTTGCAGTCAGAAACAGGTGAATTGATTCAGTGCGATGCTTGCAGTATGTGGGAGGTCAAGGACACCGCTGGTGCCTCTGGCTGCTACAAATACGAGAAGTACATCCAGGTAGAGCTCCTGAAGGGCCATGTTGGGGAACTGGAGAAGCAAGTGGATGACCTCCGGTTCGTCCGAGAAACGGAGTCGTCCTTCGACAAGTCCTACAGTACGATTGTTACACCTAAGGTACTGGAAGAGAGAAGGTGGGAGACGGTGAGAAAGGGAGGGAAGCATGGAATGCCAAAGTCCCCGGGTGTTGTACCTCTTGTGAACAGGTTCACCCGCTTAGAAGCTGTTGGGACAGAAGACGTGTTTACACTGAGCGGCGGACTGGCTTGCGATGCGAATAGGGCTGTTGAGCCAAAACCAAAAAGGCCTAAGGCAGGCAACGCCATTGTAGTGGGAGACTCCATTGTGAGAGGTACGGACAGGGGTTTCTGCGGCAACAGACGGGATGCGAGGATGGTGTGCTGCCTTCCTGGTGCCAGGATCCAGGATGTCACGGACAGAGTGCAGAAAATCCTCAAGGGCGAAGGTGAACATCCGGAAGTGGTAGTGCATGTCGGCACAAACGATGTCGGAAAGAAGGGGATGAATATTCTGCAGCGTGACTTTAGAGAGCTCGGAAAAATGCTGAAAAGCAGGACCTCCAGGGTTGTTATCTCCGGTTTGCTTCCAGTTCCTCGTGCTGGCGAGAGCTGGAACAGGGAGGTACGGGACCTGAACATGTGGCTGAGGAACTGGTGCACGGGGCAGGGATTTAGATTCTTAGATCACTGGGATCTGTTTTGGGGTAAGGGGGAACTGTACAAAAGGGACGGATTGCATCTTAACAGGTGTGGGACCAGCATTCTGGCAGGCAGGTTTGCCACTGCTACACGGGTGGTTTTAAACTGAATAAGGGGGGTGGGGTGTCGAATGGGATAGTGGAGGATGGAGTTAAAGGGAAAGGGTTTCTTAAATGTGTGAGCGTAGAGACAGAGGGGTGTAAAATGAGGGTAGAAGCAATAGGTAGCAAGGTGAAAAGTAAAAGTGGCAGGCAGACAAAACCAGGGCAAAAATCAAAAAGGGCCACTTTTCAACATAATTGTATAAGGGGTAAGAGTGTTGTAAAAACAAGCCTGAAGGCTTTGTGTCTCAATGCAAGGAGCATTCGTAATAAGGTGGATGAGTTGAATGTGCAGATAGCTATTAATGACTATGATATAGTTGGGATCACGGAGACATGGCTCCAGGGTGACCAAGGCTGGGAGCTGAACATCCAGGGCTATTCAATATTCAGGAGGGATAGAGAGAAAGGAAAAGGAGGTGGGGTAGCGTTGCTGATTAGAGAGGAGATTAACGCAATGGAAAGGAAGGACATTAGTTTCGAGGATGTGGAATCGGTATGGGTAGAGCTGCGAAACACTAAGGGGCAGAAAACGCTGGTGGGTGTTGTGTACAGGCCACCTAACAGTAGTAGTGAAGTTGGAGATGGTATCAAACAGGAAATTAGAAATGCGTGCGACAAAGGCAAAACAGTTATAATGGGTGACTTCAATCTACATATAGATTGGGTGAATCAAATTGGCAGGGGTGCTGAGGAAGAGGATTTCTTGGAATGTATGCGGGATAGTTATCTAAATCAACATGTAGAGGAACCAACGAGAGAGCAGGCTATTTTAGACTGGGTATTGAGTAATGAGGAAGGGTTGGTTAGCAGTCTTGTTGTACGTGCCCCCTTGGGCAAGAGAGACCATAATATGGTTGAGTTCTTCATTAGGATGGAGAGTGACATTGTTAATTCAGAAACAATGGTTCTGAACTTAAAGAAAGGTAATTTTGAGGGTATGAGACGTGAATTGGCCAAGATTGACTGGCAATTAATTCTAAAAGGGTTGACGGTGGATACGCAATGGAAGACATTTAAAGACTGCATGGATGAACTACAAAAATTGTTCATCCCAGTTTGGCAAAAAAATAAATCAGGGAAGGTAGTGCATCCGTGGATAACAAGGGAAATCAGGGATGGTATCAAAGCGAAGAATGATGCGTACAAATTAGCCAGAATAAGCAGCATACCGGAGGACTGTGAGAAATTCAGAGACCAGCAGAGGAGGACAAAGGGCTTAATTAGGAAAGGAAAAATAGATTATGAAAGAAAACTGGCAGGGAACATAAAAACTGACTGCAAAAGTTTTTATAGATATGTGAAAAGAAAGAGGTTAGTTAAAACAAATGTAGGTCCCTTGCAGTCAGAAACAGGTGAGTTGATCATGGGGAACAAGGATATGGCGGACCAATTGAATAACTACTTTGGTTCCGTCTTCACTGAGGAAGACATAAATAATCTGCCGGAAATAGCAGGGGACCGCGGGTTCACCAGACTGATTCCTGGGATGTCAGGACTGTCTTATGAAGAAAGACTGGATAGACTTGGTTTATACTCTCTAGAATTTAGGAGATTGAGAGGGGATCTTATAGAAACTTACAAAATTCTTAAGGGGTTGGACAGGCTAGATGCAGGAAGATTGCTCCCGATGTTGCGGAAGTCCAGGACAAGGGGTCACAGCTTAAGGATAAGGGGGAAATCCTTTAAAACCGAGATGAGAAGAACTTTTTTCACACAGAGAGTGGTGAATCTCTGGAACTCTCTGCCACAGAGGGTAGTCGAGGCCAGTTAATTGGCTATATTTAAGAGGGAGTTAGATGTGGCCCTTGTGGCTAAAGGGATCAGAGGGTATGGAGAGAAGGCAGGTACGGGATACTGAGTTGGATGATCAGCCATGATCATATTGAATGGCGGTGCAGGCTCGAAGGGCCGAATGGCCTACTCCTGCACCTAATTTCTATGTTTCTATGTTTCTATGTTTCTATGATCATGGGGAACAAGGACGACAGACCAATTGAATAACTACTTTGGTTCTGTCTTCACTGAGGAAGACATAAATAATCTGCCGGAAATAGCAGGGGACCGCGGGTCAAATGAGATGGAGGAACTGAGTGAAATCTAGGTTAGGCAGGAAGTGGTGTTAGGTAAATTGAATGGATTAAAGGCCGGTAAATCCCCAGGGCCAGATAGGCTGCATCCCAGAGTACTTAAGGAAGTAGCCCCAGAAATAGTGGATGCATTAGTGATAATTTTTCAAAACTCTTTAGATTCTGGAGTAGTTCCTGAGGATTGGAGGATAGCTAATGTAACCCCACTTTTTAAAAAGGGAGGGAGAGAGAAAACGGGGAATTACAGACCAGTTAGTCTAACATCGGTAGTGGGGAAACTGCTAGAGTCAGTTATTAAAGATGGGATAGCAGCACATTTGGAAAGAGGTGAAATCATTGGACAAAGTCAGCATGGATTTACGAAAGGTAAATCATGTCTGACGAATCTTATAGAATTTTTCGAGGATGTAACTAGTAGAGTGGATAAGGGAGAACCAGTGGATGTGTTATATCTGGACTTTCAGAAGGCTTTCGACAAGGTCCCCGATAAGAGATTAGTATACAAACTTAAAGCACACGGTATTGGGGGTTCAGTATTGATGTGGATAGAGAACTGGCTGGCAGACAGGAAGCAAAGAGTAGGACTAAACGGGTCCTTTTCAGAATGGCAGGCAGTGACTAGTGGGGGACCGCAAGGCTCAGTGCTGGGACCCCAGCTATTTACAATATATATTAATGAATTGGACGAGGGAATTGAATCCAACATCTCCAAGTTTGCGGATGACACGAAGCTGGGGGGCAGTGTTAGCTGTGAGGAGGATGCTAGGAGGCTGCAAGGTGACTTGGATAGGCTGGGTGAGTGGGCAAATGCATGGCAGATGCAGTATAATGTGGATAAATGTGAGGTTATCCACTTTGGTGGCCAAAACAGGAAAGTAGACTATTATCTGAATGGTCGCCGATTAGGAAAAGGGGAGATGCAACGAGACCTGGGTGTCATGGTACACCAGTCATTGAAAGTAGGCATGCAGGTGCAGCAGGCAGTGAAGAAAGCGAATGGTATGTTAGCATTCATAGCAAAAGGATTTGAGTATAGGAGCAGGGAGGTTCTACTGCAGTTGTACAGGGTCTTGGAGAGACCACACCTGGAGTATTGCGTGCAGTTTTGGTCTCCAAATCTGAGGAAAGACATTCTTGCCATAGAGGGAGTACAGAGAAGGTTCACCAGACTGATTCCTGGGATGTCAGGACTTTCATATGAAGAAAGACTGGATAGACTCGGATTGTACTCGCTTGAATTTAGAAGATTGAGGGGGGATCTTATAGAGACTTACAAAATTCTTAAGGGGTTGGACTGGCTAGATGCAGGAAGATTGTTCCCGATGTTGGGGAAGTCCAGAACAAGGTGTCACAGTTTAAGGATAAGGGGGAAATCTTTTAGGAGCGAGATGAGAAAAACATTTTTCAAACAGAGAGTGGTGAATCTCTGGAATTCTCTGCCACAGAAGGTAGTTGAGGCCAGTTCATTGGCTATATTTAAGAGGGAGTTTGATGTGGCCCTTGTGGCTAAGGGGATCAGAGGGTATGGAGAGAAGGCAGGTACAGGATACTGAGTTGGATGATCAGTCATGATCATATTGAATGGCGGTGCAGGCTAGAAGGGCCGAATGGCCTACTCCTGCACCTATTTTCTATGTTTCTTTGATTACCATTTTAAACAAGCCTATACATGCTGCTCCGGCGTGGCTGCAAAGAATGATGCTGCAGCTCCAGAAGTATGATATCTCTCTCACTTACAAGCAGGGTAAGCACATGTATCTGGCTGACACCTTATCCCGTGCTCTCAGGAGGTCGAGCGCCCAGCACACATCAGAAATAGACATGTTTGACGTCATGGCAATTGATTTCACTCATCCTTCACATACTTTCGTGGTTTGCACGACCGAAGATGCCACCCTGCAGATGCTTGCCTCAGTCATCAATCACAGATGACTTGGCAATCAGCATTCGCTTCCGCTTGCTGTTCGGCCTTACTTTTCTGTCCAAGAGGAACTGGCCATTGAAGGTGGGGTTATCAAAAAGGGTCACAAGGCATTGATCCCGGCTTCACTCCAACAGAAGTACTTTGACGCCGTACACGGAGGTTATCCTGTTTCTGAAGCTATGGTGCAACGAGCAAAGAGCATGTTTTTCTGGCCTGTCATGTCATATTATATACACCAGAAGGTGCAGTACTGCGCTGTGTGCAACAGCATGGCTCCACATCAACAGAAAGATCCCCTTTTGCAGCTCCCAGTTCCTGACTTGCCGTGGTCTATTGTGGCTACTGACATTTTTGACTGGTGTGGCAACCAATACTTGGTCCTGGTTGACTCTTACTCCGGGTGTTTTAAGATACATTAACACAAAGGAAAATCCCCACAGCTTCCGCTGCGGCTGTCGTCAACAAACTTGCGAGGCATTTTTTTCGGTCCATGGGGTACCTCAAACAGAATCTCTTATGTAAGGGGTGCTACTAACGTATCACAGTGGAAATACATTAACACAAAGGAAAATCCTGCGGATAAAGCCTCTAGAGGACTAACAGCACACCACTTCTTAAGCAATAAGAGATGGATCAAGGGACCAGAGTTTATCTGTAAGCCTGACAGAATGGCCAAAGCTTAAACTGGAATCTGAAATCTCTGCTAATGATCCAGAAATTAAGCAAGACATTACAGTGAATGTTATTGTTAAGGATTCATCGAACCCAATAAACTATTTAATTTTAATTACCCATTTCTCATCATGGAATAAGTTGAAGACTGTGGTGGCTTGGTTTCTTAAAGCCAGGACAAAGTTCTTGCTGTTGGCTTGAAAAAGAAAGGAGAATGCTGAAGGTATCTTTGAAAATGATCCTGGTAAACTAGAAGAAAAGGTTGAAGAAAAGATGCAAGTCTTTAGAGCATCATACCGCGTACAGTGTTTACGTCCTGATGATCTTCTCAAGGCAGAAAAGGCAGTTATCTCTTTCTGTTAAAGACAAAGATACAAGGAAGAGTTATCGACGTTAGAAGCTGGTGTTCATGTTTCAAAAGAAGCAGTCATTTGTACAAGCTTGATCCGGTACTGGAAGAAGGACTTCTGAGAGTAAGTGGTCGCCTGAATAGACTAGCGATGCCTGAAGAGGCTAAGCATCCTATTATTCTCTCGAAGGACTTTCATATCTCAACATTATTGTTACGACATATTCATAAACAGATCGGACATGGAAGAAGAAATTACATGCTGTCGAAGCTTCGTGAAAAATACTGGATTATCAAAGCTAACTCCGCAGCAAGAAAGGTAATAAAAAATTGTGTTGTGTGTAGACGACAGCGTGGAAGAGTTGGAGAACAGAAAATGGCAGGAGAGGATTCTACCTGATAAACCTCCATTTACGGATGTCGGAGTAGATTACTTCGGTCCTATAGAGGTTAAGAGAGGACGAAGTCTTGAAAAAAGGTATGGTGTAATTTTCACTTGCATGGCATTCAGAACGGTACATCTTGAAGTTGCATCTACACTTGACACAGACTGCTGCATTCTTGCATTACGTAGATTCATCTGTCGACGAGGTCAAGTTTTATCATTAAGATCAGATAATGGTACAAATATTATCGGAGCGGAAAGAGAATTGAGAGAAGAACTCAAAGGCTTAAATCAGGATAAAATCCAGAATGCTATGATTCAGAAAGGGATAAAATGGAATTTTAATCCCCCAGTGGGATCCCATCATGCTGGTGTTTGGGAACGATTGATCCGCATGGTTTGAAATGTGCTACAAGTTCTGGACGATGAAGGATTGCAAACTTTATTTTGTGAAATTGAAGCAATTTTAAATGATCGACCCATTACCAGGAGTTCTGATGATCCAAGTGACCTGGAAACACTTACACCGAATCATCTTTTTCTGTTGAAAACCAATCCAATACTACCACCTGGGCTCTTTGTGAAAGATTTGTATATTAGACGCAGATGGAAACAGGTACAATATATGGCAGACCTTTTTTGGAAACGGTGGACACAGGAATATTTGCCTCTAATCCAAGAAGGCCAACGATGGTTGAGAGTAAGAAGAAGTTTTAATCCAGGTGATATCGTTTTGGTGGTTGATTCAACTGCACCACGAGGTTCCTGGCTAATGGACAGAATACTGGAGATCATACCAGATGTTAAAGGTTTGGTGCATACTGTACGACTTCTGACTAAACAAAAACATCTTGGTAAGACCGATAACCAAGATATGTCTGCTCCTAGAAGCCGAAGAAAAAGGTAGAAGAATCGCTAAAGTTTGAATGCTAACATATAGTGCATATTTCTTTGTTTTTTATATATTTTAAAATGTTATAGCTCCTTTTAATGTCTATCGGTAATTGCTTCATTATAGGAGCCATTTATGCTTGTTAGTATATTATAGCCATGTCTAGATATTTCTAGTTTTATCTTTTTGGTATGCTTGTAGGTGGGATTTGATACGTAGAAGGGCGTGCTAGCGCATCACATAGATTGGGAACTTCGTTTTAGCCTTGAGGGATGGTGAAGACAACAGTTTTTTTACCACTTAACCACAAGACACACAATTATTGCTACAAGACCCATTTGTACTCGACACGACACGGATGAAACAGTTAGTGAGAACAAAAAGTTATCTGAATCATTTCTTTGTTTTGTAATAAAAGATTAATAAAATAAAAGACCATTCAATAAAAGACTAATTAATCAAGAAACAATGACTGGAAGATTTGTTTTTGCAATCATGAGTGCGTAAACTATATCTCCACCACATCCCCGAGTAGTAATGGCAATCAAAAGTTGGACATTGGAAAGTTAAGAAATTCCCATCACAGGAGATTTGAAATAACTTCATTTTTTGAATCTCAGAGATTCCTGTAACTTCCACAGACACTGCAAAGAAATTACTGTAATATGGTCTTAAGGATAGGCACCAGGAGCCTCAATGTTAGGCATCACTAAAAAAAACACATTGTTCCCGCTGTATTTCACTCTTCATTCCATAAAAACTTCGTCTTTCCTTAGACTAATGTAGATGGAGTAGAAGGTGTTACAGGTATTACAGTAAAGGTGTTGAACTTATGAAGGTAGATACATCTCCCCGGCCTAATCATATATATCCAACGACATTGTGGTAAGTTGATTGGAAATTGCAGGTGTCCTTCCTGACCTATTTAATCCTGAACCACCCCCTCCCCAGGTACTTTTCCCTGCAACTGCAGGAGATGTGACACTTGTCCTTATACCTCTTCCCTAGACTCCATCCACAGATCTAAACAGTCCTTTCAGGTTAGGCAGAGGTTCACTTGCACCTCCTCCAACATCATCTACTGTATCCACTATACTACATGTGGACTCCTATATATCGGCGGGACCAAGCGCAGACAGAGCAATCGTTTTGCTGAACACCTTTGCTCAGTCCACCTGTTGCCAAACAAAGTCAAAGTCAATTTTATTCGTCACATGCACCCGAAGGTGCAGTGAAATGAATTTGACAGCAGCGATACACTTAAAAAGAACACACAATACACAATAAAATGTAACAAGCATCCATCACATCATTCTTCACTGTGGTGGAAGGTAACAAAGTTCAGTCAGTCCTCCTCCCTTATTCACCCGTGGTCGGGGCCATGAACCCTCCGTAGTCGCCACTACAGACGGCCCAATGTCCAGGCCCTCTCGTCGGGATGATCTAAACTCCGACGTTGGGACAGTGGAACACACTCCGCGGCTTGGAGGTCCAGAATCGGCACTTTCCTACCGGAGACTGTGGCTTCAGGATGTTATAGGCCGCAGGCCCGGCGGTTGGAGCTCTTCTTCGGCGATCCCTGGCGAGGGATCCCAGACTTCGGATGGTAAGTCCACGCCCCGCCCGCGGCTAGAAGCTCCGGGGACCACAGCCCCCACAGTGCCAAAGTCACCAGGCCAGTGATCGGAGCACTCCTCTCTGGCGACCCCCACAAGGGTTAGCCCACTCCGCGATGGAAAGTGCACGCTGCGTCTGCTGCCGATGCTCCGGGCCCGACTCTGGGAAAGGCCGCTCCAATCCATGGTGTTAGGCCCCCTCTTTCCCCTCCCCACCACCCCCCACATAAGACACACCGAGAGACACCCAAACCAACACTAGACACACCAAAAAAAAAAAAGTTGAAATAACTAACACGCTTCTGGCAGGGCAGCCGTCTCGCAGCGCCCCCCACCGACACTTTCATTCCCCCTCCCATTCCCATAGTGACCTTTCCGTCCAGGGCCTCCTCCACTGTCAGAGTAAAGCCAAATGCAAATTGGAGGAACAGCCCCTCATATTTCGCTTGGGCAGCTTACAACCCAGCAGTATGAATATTGATTTTTCAAATTTTACGTAACCATTGCATTGCCTCTCTCTCTGTCCCTCCCACACCCTGGTTGTCCTACTGGTTTCACAGTTATCCTGTTTCACCATTTGTACGCCCTCATTATCACCTCTTCCAAAGCCAACAATGGACCATTGTGCGCTCCACCTTTCCTTGACATCCTTGCTGGCATTGATATGTTCTTTTCATACCTTTCATTCTATTGTTCTTTGTACCTCCTCATACCTCCACTTTCCCTCTCCCCTGACTGTTTGAAGAAGGGTATCAACCCAAAACGTCACCCATTCCTTCTCTCCAGAGATGCTGCCTGTCCCACTGAGTTACTCCAGCATTTTGTGTCCATCTTCGATGAAAACCAGCATCTGGAGTTCCTTCCTACACAGTCAAGAGTGCTTAATTGTCATTTGCACCAGTGCCCAGGAGATTAAAACCTTTCCCAGGAGACACCATGGTAATCCAGGGAAGTGGAAAACGTCACCACAATCAGAACAATGGACAACTAGGTTCTTTGGTCATTGGTGTCGGCCCTAATCTGTTCTGTACCTTTTCATACCTCCAGTTTCCTTCTCCCCTGACTCTCAGTCTGAAGAAATGTCTCAACCCAAAACGTTACCCCTTTCTTTTCTCCAGAGATGCTGCCTGAGTTACTCCAGCATGTTGTGTCTATCTTCTATTTGAATCATTGTTCGACATCGGTGAGGTGCCAGAAGACTGAAGGGTGACTAATGTAGTGCATCTATTTAAGAAGGGCTACAAAGAAAACCCTGAGAGATAAGATATTCACTAATTCAGAAAAAAGAGGTTGAATTGAGATAGTATGGGCAGGAACCTTCACATATAACAGTAAAGCCCTGAAGAACATTGTAGAGCAGAGGGATATAGGAGTACAAGTTCAGTGAAGAAGGCTGTCGGCATGTTGAACTCATCGGGACAGGCAGCATCTCTGGAGAGGAATGGGTCACATTTCATGTAGAGACCCTTCTTCAGACTGGGGGTCAGGGGAAAAGAAAATGAGAGGGATGGACGGAGATGCAGAGATATCTAGAACTAATGAATGAAAGATATGCAAAAAAGATGATACAGGCTATTGTTAGCTGTTTGCTAGGTGAGAACGAGAAGCTGGTGCGTCTTGGGTGGCGGAGGGATGGATGGAGAGTGAATGCAAGGGTTACTTGAAGTTAGAGAAATCAATATTCCTATCATTGGGTTGTCAGCTGCCCAAGCAAAATGTGACATGCTGTTCCTCCAATTTGTGTTTGGCCTCACTCTGTCAATGGAGGAGGCCTTGGACAGTAAGGTCAGCATGGGAATGGGGAGGAGAATTAAAGTGTTTGGCAGCCGGGAGATCAGGTAGGTCTAGGCGGACTGAGCGAAGGTGTCCAGCGAAACGATTTGCCCAGTCTACGTTTGGACTCTCACAAATGTATAAGAGTCCACATCTTGAACAACAGATATATTAGATGAGGTTGGAGGAGGTACATGTGAACCTCGTGCTAATCTGAAAGGACTGTCGGGGTACCTGGACAGAGTCGAGGGAGAAGGTATATGGACAGGTGTTGCATCTTCTGCGGTTACAAGAGAAGGTCCCTGGGGGGCTGGATTGGGTGGGAAGGGATGAGTTAACCAGGGAGTGGCGGAGGGAATGTTCTCTGCTGAAGGCAGAAAAGGGTGGAGATGGGAAGATCTGACTAGTGGTGGGATCCCGTTGGAGGTGGTGAAAACGTCGGAGGATTATGTGTTCTGTGCGACGACTGATGGGTTGAAAGGTAAGGACTAGGGGGACTCTGTCCCTTTTACGACGGGGGAGAGGGAGAAAAAGCAGAGCTACGGGGTACTGATGAGACACGTGTGAAGGGCCTCATCTGTGATGGAAGAGGGGAACCCCTGTTCCCCAAAGAATGAGGACACCTCAGAAGTCCTGGTGTGGAATACCTCATCATGGGCGCAGATGCAGCATTGATGTGGAATTTGGAGTAGGTGATAGAGTCTTTGCAAGAAGCAGGGTGAGAAAAAGTGTAGTCGAGATAGTTGCGGGAGTCAGTGGGTTTGTAATAGTGTCAGTCGATAGTCTATCTCCTGTGATGAATTAGGACATTATGTTTAGTTGTGCAAGATACGGGTGCTTACATAGATACATAGTAAATAGGTGCAGGAGTAGGCCATTCGGCCCTTCGAGCCTGCACCGCCATTCAATATGATCATGGCTGATCATATTTGTGTGCAAAACACATTTTGAGTATTGTTTTCAATTTTGGTCACTCTGCTATAGTAAAGATGCTATTAAGCTGGCAAAAAGGGCAGAAAATGTTTACGAGAATGTTTCCAGGACTTGAGGACCTGAACAATTGGGAGAGGGTTGGCAGGCTATAACTTTATGCCTTAGAGCACTGGATGATGATGATGATATTATAGATAGTGAAGGAAGTAGTTGAGGCAAGTACATCAACGATATTTAAAAGGTATTTGGACAAGTACGTAAATTGGAACGGTTTAGAGAAATACAGGCAAAACAAGCTAAGATTGGGCATTTTAGTTGGCATGTACAGGTTGAGCTGAAAGGCCTGTTTCCGTGTTATACGACTATGATGCTATGATAAGTGAAAGTATCATCTAAATTAAGGGCATTGGAAATTGGATCTGAATTGGACAGACTTAAAGATCAGGAAGGAGACCTAAACTGAGAAAGTAAAGTTTACTTCTGTTTATGCAATAAAGGTCCCGCCAGGCAACTTGCACCAGGAGCTTTGAGACAGGGTGATGTGATAATGATTTAAAATGTGAATAGATTGTTCTGTTATAACGCATTCCTATGAAACCTCACAGTGGAAAATTGCATTATAAAAACAATTGTGTCAATATGGAATAGGAGTTGAGGGGCTAGAAAGTTTCAGACTCGCAGTAACATTTTTTATCTGCAGGATTTTCAAAAATGAAACTCGTTTTAATAGCTATAAGTTTATATTTGTTACTGCCAGCAAAAATATTAAATGCTATACGTTACATTGTTTAATGATCATTGCACAAATGTCAATAAAATAAATTCCTTTTAAGATTCTTATGGCTACCTAGGGGGAAACTGATAAACTGTATTCTTAAGAGACAATTGTGACTGATTATTGTGGGGTGGTTACAAGAAACTATTCTTTTTCACATGAACTATTTCTTTTCCAAATCATCTTTTCAACTGTTTGTCAATTTCTGGCGTAACATTTAAATAGTTCTCTAGTTCCCAATCGAAATTGTTTCATAACCAATTCGACCCATTTAATAGAAATAGTGTTGCCTAATTCATCAACCATTTTATATCCAGTTTGCGTTGTGGAAACACATGTTATAACGGAACTACCTACAGATAGATTCAGGAAATGCAGATCGAGCACTAATTAGTTCATCTGTTTGATGCTCCAGAAGTGTAAAAAATCTGCCCCTGTTACGTTGAAATCTGACAGTATAAAGTTCTACTCACCCAATCCAACTGAACTGGACTCACCTGCCCCACAAACATGTTGCTTGCTGCCACCAGTGATTCAGTGGGAGATGTACCCATCGAAACTTGCATTATCCAGCCAATCTGAACAATGGATAACAGTCTGAACTATTACATAGAATATTATTACAAACAAATTTAAAATATAAGAGTTTAGTTTCATATGGACATACAAATAAGAAGCAGGAGTAGACCACTTTACCCCTCAAACGTGTTTTGTGGTTAATAAAAATATGGCCGATCTAATTATCAGCTCAACTCAGCATTCTGGTCTACCTGCAGTAACCTTTTAACTCCTAGTTTGTCATATCCATCTACCTCTGCCTTATTCATATTCAAATATTCCTCTTACAGTACCATTTAAGGAAATGAGTTCCAGGGACTTATGACTCTCTGGGAAATAAATTTTAATTTATTGATATCTTAAATGGTCAATGGATTTAAGCAGTGGACCTTGTTCTAGATTCCAACGATAAAAATCCTGTAGAGACACCTCAGGATCTTGATAGAGTACATGTCAGGAATAATAATGAAAAGCAAGCTCATGCCAGGACATTTTCTGTACTTTTTTAACAATCAAAGTATAGATTCAAAATTGCCAAGTCTCACCAAAGCTATAAGGAATAAAGCTAGTGTCTGGTAATTATGTGACACCCATATCAGATTTATGGGATGAAAAGGCATATGTCCCGAAACAGAACAATGAAATTCTTACTTGCAGCAGTGCAACAGATATGTAAACATAGTACTCTGTAAGACCCACAATAAACAAAACAAAGTTCAGTATATTAAAAAAAGACAAATTAATAGATAATAGTAATGAATAGTCAAAATAATAAGCCTGTCTATATAGACAATAGGTGCAGGAGTAGGCCATTCGGCCCTTCGAGCCAGCACCGCCATTCAATGTGATGATGGCTGATCATCCCCAATCAGTACCCCGTTCCTGCCTTCTCCCCATATCCCCTGACTCCGCTATTTTTAAGAGCCCTATCTAGCTCTCTCTTGAAAGCATCCAGAGAACCTGCCTCCACCGCCCTCTGAGGCAGATAATTCCACAGACAGTTCAGAGCCTATTTGATTGCAGTGTTTAATAGCCTGATGGTTGTAGGGAAGAAGCTGCTCCCGAACCTGGACGTTACAGTTTCCAGGCTCTAATGCCCCTGTCCCACTTAGGCGATTTTTTAGGCGACTACAGGCGACTAGGCTGTCGCCACATGGTCGCCCGGGTGTCGCCTGTATGGCCTCCTCAGTCGCCCAAAGAATTGTAGCATTTTTCAGGTCGTCGCTGGATTTTGAAATGTTTAAAACTTTCGGCGACAGTCGGTGACCATGGGCTTGTCGTAGCTTGACTTCTCCTGATGTAGATGCTGTCATAGGTTGTCGCCAGGATGACGTAGGTTGTTGCCGGTGCTGCCTTTGGTGAATTCCATTGGCCATTACCTACATCAACCAGCGACAGGTACCGGCGACTAAATTGTCTTACCTAGTCGTAGCATGTCGCGGGTGGACGTAGGTTGTCGTAGGTGTGGTCGTAGGTGGACGTCATATAGGTAGCCGGTTGTCAGTAGCTTGATGTTGACTAGGTGATAGATTGTTGTAGGCATTGTTGTAGACATTGTCGTAAAAGCGTCCAGTCGCTAGTTTTTCAGCGACCTGCTACGACTATGACAGTTGCCGGCAGTCGCCGATAAAACCGCCTAAGTGTGACAGGAACATTATACCTTCTTCCTGATGGCAGGAGTGAAATGAGAGCATGGCCAGGGTGTGTGGGTCTCTGATGATGCTGGCTGCCTTCTTAAGGTACTGACTCTTATAGATCCCTTCGATGGTGGGGAGATCAGTACCAGTGATGGACTGAGCAGTGTTCATTGTTTTTTGCATTCTTCTTCATTTCTGGGCGTTTGAGTTGCCGAACCAGGCCACAATGCAACTTGTCAATTTCCTCTCTATTATACACCTGTGGAAGTTCAAGATAGTTAGTAGATTGCAGATGTTCTGGTGCATCCAAGGCTTCGAATGAGGGAACAGCTGGATGGTCTTTGTAGGAACACACGCCTTCACATATTTCCTTATGAGTCCTTTGTGCAACTTTGTGCAATCCTTTTCTCCGGAGCTGCACTTTTAGCCGATGCCAGGTGGTCCAATTTTCCAAAGCTCGGGTGTAATATGGAGAGATAGGCTCCTCTGATGGTGAAATAGCAGTGGTCAAGAGCGTTTGATCCTGCAGGAGATATTTAAGATACGTGGATAAGACCGCCATGTCTGAACCACCACAAAGAGTTTACAATGAGACAGAAGCCTCTTCCTTTGCTTGATGATGGCATCCAGTCCAACCAATGGATCAAGAAGCATTCACCCTGGAGCACCAAGTCTGGAATCCCAGGGTAAACCACATCTCTGTAAAATATGAACACAGCATTCCCTCATGTCCCTTAAGTAAAGTAATCTTGCCCTTAAGTCCTCAATTTCAATAAATGGAGGTGAAAACCCTCAGCTCTTTCAGCATATCATAAAGTTATACAACACAAAAAACAAGCGTTTCAGCCCATTAAGCCAGTGTTGACCATCGTGTACCAATCTATGTTAATCCTAATTATTAATAATTGCTCTATGGTCTCCAATACCTGAGCAATTCGTGCAAATCTAGTTATTTCTTAAATGTTGTGAAACAACCTCTCTTCACCACCCACTCAATCACATTGTTTCCAATCTCAACCACCCTCTGGGAAAAAAATATTTATATCCCTTTAAATATTTTACCACATTCCTAAATCTATGTCCTCTAGTTCTAGACACCTTCTACTTCTATCAAGCCACTCTATAAAAACAATGGGATCAATGTTGGAAAATAGCTTGTCAATTAAGAATTCCAGGTATCCTATGCTTACATCTAAAGCAACCAGTGGAATTAGGCAGTCTTGCAAAAGATATGAGAGGGATGTAATGAACCTTTCTTTTCATGAATCAGACATTTTATGAACTGATTTAGCCACTGTCCCCAAAATTTCTAAACTACTAAACTATGAACTCAAATCTAAGAAAAAGTACAACAAACTGGAAAATAGGTGATTTTATTCTGAAAAGTCCACTATATTTACATTAAAGCTGGAGAGATTTTGGGTGCTGCAGGCAGGTATACTTTTGAAAATATCTTCCAGACTGGAATTACATACAATATTACCTGACTTGTCCATGGCTAGTGCTAAGGGTTTTAGTGACCAACAGAGGGAAAACAATTAAAATTTAAAATAATCAAAATGTGTACCTTCATAATGAGCCACTGGACAAATCCAAGGTGAAATAAAATGGATATTACTGCACTGAAATAAATCACTAATGGCAGAACCTAATGATAAAGGAAATCAGAATACTGCATTTGAATTGTATCATTATTAGTTCCCTTTTGACATTGTATACATAGAAAATGCTTTTTAAACTAACCTTAAAAGCAAAAAAGTGGTCTGTATATTTCTCACCAAATAAAAATTTAGAACCAGCGTCTACGTAATTCATAAAAGCCTGTAATGTAATAGAGAAATTGAATAAATGATTGTTCAAATGAATATCATCAAGTTTCATTATAATTTCATTGTAATTTTTTAAGTGTTTGTTGTAGCTTGTTGTCGGTTGTTGTAGCTTGTCGTAGACATTGTCGTAGGGGGGGTCCAGTCGCCGTTTTTTCGGCGACCTCCTACGACTATGACAGTTGCTGGCAGTCACCTAAAAAATTGCCTGTGGGACAGGCCCTTTAAGGCTATTTTTAGGCGACTGTTATAGTCGTAGCAGGTCGCCAAAAAACTGTCGACTGGACCCCCCTTCGACATAAAATTTGAGATAAAATCATTACTTTAACAACCAAAAAAAATGAAGTCAGCACCGGCAACAACCTACGTTAACCTGGCGACAACCTACGTTAACCTGGTGACAACCTACTTTAACCTGGCGACAACTATGACAGCACCTATGTCAGGATAAGTCAAGCTACGCTCATTGGCGTCAAACCCACTGTCGCCGATTGTCTCCGAAATTTTTTCTAAATGTTGAAAATCCAGCGGCGACCAGAAAGACGCTACGACTTTAGGCGACTGAGGAGACTACTCACGCCCATACAGGCTACACCCCGGCGACCATGTGGCGACAGCCTAGTCGCCTAAAAAATTGCCTAAGTGGGACAGGCCCTTGGGTTGTTTAGTTATAAGTGCATGAACACAATGTAAATCAAAAAGTGTATTTTCCAAACAAAAATGGCACCAAAGATTGGTGCCATTTTACTTGAAGCACCGCTTAAAACAATTAACACTACCTTTTATAATTGTTTTACTTTATTATCTATCTATTTGTTATTCATTAGTTCTGAAACTGAAAGTTTCCCGTCAATCATCGTTCTATTAAAGGAACTTTCAGAACTACCAATCTTTATTAGATCCACGCTACTGTCAAAGTTTGTTTCTTAAAAAGCAGATAGCAACAAAAACTGTTAAAGGTAAACCATGGCAATCTTTAATTGATTCGTCAGACAGGAGTGGCAAAGATCTACAATGAGCACAAACGTTGCTCAGTGCTTCTCGGGCTCCACTCACAGAATAAAGGACAGTTAGCACAAATATACATATTTCTTATCAGTAAAACACTCCTACCAAGTCTGAATATGGCATGACTGAAAGATTCTGCAACCTTTCAGAATATAAGAAAAGCTAGGACCAAATCAAGCTCATCCAATAACAAGTTATTACTTATCTCTGGAGTGTCAGCTAATTTTTTCAATCTTGGCTTCTTTATGGCCTTGAAAAGAAGCACATGTTATTACACAGGCTGCCATCTTAATGTCTTTATTGAAAAGACAACCTGTCCTCCTTATTGTGTTCTATATAATTTACGAAGTAATTCAGACTTGGCACTGAGCCATTCTTTTGTTCTACTAGATCATGCTTTTGTAGAAGAACAACTCCATTTTAGATTTGACTATTAGATGTGACTATTAGCTCTTTCATTCCATCCTTTTTATCAAACATGATAACATTCACTGTCCTCGGTAGGTACACACAATGGTATTAGAAAACAATGATTAGCAGAATGATAGAGCCATAATGTATCACAGTACCCCCAAAGTCCACCAAACCAATGGTATGGTTACCAGTTCAATAGTACCCCAAAGTCCATCAAACCAATGGTATCGCAACCAGTTCTCACTCTCTTCATAAACAACCATCCTGATGAAGCTTGTTTAGGGTCAATGGATCAGGTGCCACCTGTAGGCGGTGTAATCCTTTCAGCCGATATTGGGGTTGTGCCATAAAGTTCGCACCTGTCTGAGGGTGTTGCCAGTCTCTTCGTATATCGTGGCACAGGTAAGGTGCTCCACCCCCCTCTCGTCCTGTGGTGGGGTTCATCACCTTGATCTAGACGCTAGTGTATCCATGGGTTTGGACAGCTTCTCCTCCCAGTAGGTTTGGGTGGCCTGCTTCCACATCACCACATAGAAGCGGCTGCTGGACTGGAAGCCAAAGACAAAGCCAGCGTAGATTGCAGTCTGTGTTGATGTAGAAGGTGCCACTGAAGTTGATGGCGATGAATTCCTCAAATCCGTCAGCAAGGCCAGGGTCAGAGTTGGCGGTCTGCAGTAACTCCCTGCCCTTGTTGCGCACTACCCAGTTAGGAACGATCTGCATCGTCCCCTTTGGAACTTCCTCAGGTCAGTCTCACTGATGGCGCTGTTCTCGGGGCACATGTCAGAGATATCTGGGATGTTGTTGTCAAAATCGTCCTTGCAGGTGTCTCCTCTGCTGTCACCATCGCCACCGATCTGGTCAGGGTTGGGAACAAAACGGCAATTGTCCTTCTCATCAGAAACTCCATCGTTGCCTTCCTCATCAATGTCCTGATTGTCATCACACCGATTACCCACCAGGTCTGAGTCATTGTCTTCCTGGATAGGATTAGGCATAATCTCTTTCAAGAGGTCCATCTGTTTCCAAATGTTCAGCTTCTCTCTGTCTAGAACCTTGGTCATAAGATAGAGCTCAAAATGCTTTAAGATTGTTGATCAAATATGGTTTGTCTTTCCGAAGTTGTGATCAAAGGCTTTGCACTTCCTCCTGATCTGTAAAGATGTTCTTTTTTCTGTATGGATCAGCTTTACATGGCGCTGCAGGTGGCGATCAATCAGAAACACCTTGTTACTTCCTGGATGGGGGCATGGTCTTTCACGCACCTCTTCATGCTGCTCTTTTATATGTTTCTTAAGTCCATCAACTCCTCTGTAAACTGCACAGAAACTCTTATACTGACATTGATACATGGTGGGGAAATCTTTCCTTTCCAAGTTTGACTTTGGTTTCCGGCCACGTTTTTGTCCAGATTGTTTCTTCACATCCTTAATATTGCACTTCTTATCTGGTAACTTACTCTTCTTCTTCCAATATGGTTGAAAAGACTCATCTGAAGAGCCATTCTTAACTTTTATTTCTCTGTCATCTTCACTTGATTAATACCTTTCAGAAAGATCACTGGACCCCAATCCATCCACAACATCATTTCTTATAGAACAAGATGCTTCATTGCAGTTAACTGTGTTTTTTTTCACATTTAATGGTTGCTTCTTGTACCTGAACTTTTTCCCAAGAGCATTCTGTGCATTCAGGATCTGAGCACAAGAACATATCCTTCTTCAATGGGGATTCCGAGTTGTCCACATCCACTGACCACGAAGTGGTTCCATTATATGTACAAGGCTGAAAGTCTGCTAACACTGGGACAGGTTGATGCTTCGCAACATTATCACTCTCATCATTTTCAGTCACTGTTCCATTCTGAGGTGAAAGGGTTATTGAACCATCCAGAACTTCCTCCATTGAGTCCTTATTTCTACTGGGTGGGCACTGTCCCTCATTCAAAACAACACTGCGACTTGAATGCATGTCCAGGATGTAACTGTGGCCCTCTGTTATCAGAGTTCTGAACAGTCCTTCCAATTGCTAGGATTCTGCCTGATTCACCACTACCTCATTGCAGACATTGGACTTTGTCTCTGGAACTGGTGTGCCATAATGCTCAGAACTATATTCTCCACACTAACCTTTCCTTTGCTCTACCTATTTAATTGCATTTATTCATGTTAATCCTTTGTGTCTTGCTGACATTGAAAAAGGGTGCAAGATTCTTTAGACTCATCATTTGGCTGTTGAATAACTATTAACTGGGTTCCTGCTTAATTAATGTTTCTATACTAAGCTGACGATTCAATTTTAATAGGTTTGTTTTTATCTGCATTCTGAGTCGGGATGAACAATGGACATATGAACATTCAAATTGTGAGCCTTCTTGAACCGCTACTCACATTGGTCACAAGCAAATTCAAGTTCAGCTTCTGCCTTGTGCTTGGTCATATGGTATTTCAAGGATGCTCTCTGCCTGCACTGGAAACCACAAACTTCACACTGCAAAGGTTCTGTTCCAGTATGGCGCATTTGTTGAACTGACAATTGTCTCTGCTGGTTGAAAGTCTGTCCACATTCATCACAAATGTAGTTTCTTTTCGCAAATCGAGTCGTTCTTTCTCCCAAGTTGTCCATCAGCATGTGAAACCAGCATTCTTCTTCCTTATCCATCAATGCCAACTGGCTGTCTGATCTATCCCAACTCAGCTCCTCACTTTGATCCTGGTTGGGATTTACCTCAATCCAGTTCTGTAACTGAGTTGCACTCCAAAATCAAGGCTTTTCAACTACACAGCCTGATTGCTCTCCTTCAGTGATGGAAGCAAGATGGTCATTTTCAGACTGGGCATTGGTGAGCACATTTCTCATCTGTTTCAGCTCGGTCTGTAGCTCCGGGATAAGCTGCCACCTTTTTCTGGTTACTTCAAGAACCTGTGGTAATGGATCCATCTTCAATCAATCAATCAATTAATCAATCAATCAAGTTTTATTCGTCACTTGCACGTAAGTGCAAGTGAAATGAATCTTGGTCAGTGTTATAAACGTAAGGACAGTTGTCAGCCTATTTCCCCAAGTCCAGCCCATCTGGGCCAACCTCAGGATAAAAAGAAGGGTCAATAGCCCCATTGTCCTTTCTTGGTTCTCCTCCATTTATAGTCATTTGTATCAGATGTCTCAAACGGGGGTAATCTTCAATCTTCACGGTGGTTGATGTCGTAGTAACACCTGGTACAGTCCCCTCCAACATAGTCCCAATTTTGTCCAATCCCAGTAGTATGGACTGTGTCTGTGTTCAACTGGCAGTGGCTTCTGCATTTTCAACCCCTGTGAATGCAAGACTGACAAGGTTGTGCTGTGCGTATGTAATTAATTCATTGCTGTCGGCCTTTAGGTCATAACTAATTTCCACACTCTTTAGTGTCCTATTCATTCCCTCCACTAATCCAGAATTCTGCAGGTGGTGCGGGATGTGAGATCACTCTTTAACTACCTATAAGGCAGACCCTTTAAAAATAGATCATTATTTTTTTTAAACCAATTCAAAAATATTCCCAATTGTTCCAATCTATCTCCCCAAATTTACAATTTCAAAATAAAAGATTTTGTTCTACAATCTCATCTAACACATCTACCTGTATGCCACTTGGCCATCGTAGAATTCAGGTCTCTATTTGATCTCAATTCAATAGGTAAGAAATAGGAAAAAATAAATAAACTTAAAGTTAAGAGAAAACAAAGAATAAACAATTAATTTTCATAGGTTGCAAGGTCATTCAATAACATCCTATTTCATCTGACATGGACCATTTCATCAAAAGGGGCATATATATGAATACTAGACTAAGTGGGACCCGTTGGATCCCAGCTTCACATGGGAGGGATGGTCCCCCAACGCAATATTCCACCTCTCTACCAATTCCAATATTGGTGGCCAGTGGGGGGGGGGGGGGGTTTCTGGAGCGCTAGTATTGTGGGCTGAAGGGACTGGTTTCCAGAGGGCTAGTATGGACAAGGATCATGGGCCGAATGGATTCTTGGGCTGGCGGCTCAGTCACTCAAGCCTGGTGTGCTGGCAGCTCACTCACGCACGGCTGGTGGGCTGGCAGTTGACCCACGGCTATTCCTTCAAATTACATTTCCATTAGGGTGCAAGGCCACCAAATTCAAGTGCAGTTTCCTACTATTTCAAACAGGGTGGAAGGCCACCAAATTCAAGTGCAGTTTCCTACCACTTCATGCAGGGTGCAAGGCCACCAAATTAAAGTGCACTTTCATGCCACTTCAAGCAAGGTGCAAGACCACCAAATTCAAGTCAAGTTTCATACCACTTCAAGCAGGGTGCAGGGCCACCAAATTCAAGTGCCGTTTCATGCCACTTCAAGCAGGGTGCAAGGCCATCAAATTCGAGTGCAGTTTCATGCCACTTAAAGCAGGTTGCAAGGCCACCAAACTCGAGTACAGTTTCATCCCATTTCAAGCAGGGTGCAAGGCCACCAAACTCGAGTGCAGTTTCATACCATTTCAAGCAGGGTACAAGGCCACCAAATTCAAGTGCAGTTTCCTACCATTTCAAGCAGGGTGCAAGGCCACCAAATTCAAGTGCAGTTTCCTACCATTTCATGCAGGGTGCAAGGCCACCAAATTTTAGTGCAGTTACCTACCATTTCAAGCAATAGACAATAGACAATAGACAATTGGTGCAGTAGGCCATTCAGCCTTTTCGAGCCAGCACCGCCATTCAATGTGATCATGGCTGATCATCCCCAATCAGTACCCCGTTCCTGCCTTTTCCCCATATCCCCTGACCGCTATCTTTAAGAGCCCTGTCCAGCTTTCTCTTGAAAGCATCCAGAGAACTGACCTCCACCGCCCTCTGAGGCAGAGAATTCCACAGACTCACAACTCTCTGTTTCCTCGTCTCCGTTCTAAATGGCTTACCCCTTATTCTTAAACTGTGGCCCCCTGGTTCTGGACTCCCCCAACATCGGGAACATGTATCCTGCCTCTAGCGTGTCCAAACCCTTAATAATCTTATATGTTTCAATAAGATATCCTCTCATCCTTTTAAACTCCAGAATATAGAAGCCCCGCCACTCCATTCTCTCAGCATATGACAGTCCCGCCATCCCGGGAATCAACCTTGTAAATCCAACGCTGCACGCCCTCAATAGCAAGAATGTCCTTCCTCAAATTAGGGGACCAAAACTGCATACAATACTCCAGGTGTGGTCTCACTAGGGCCCTATACAACTGCAGAAGGACCTCTTTGCTCCTGGAATAACTGTTCATAAAATAATGTCTCTTTCATCTACCAAGAGAATTTACTTATACCATCTGGTCAACGTACCACTCCAAGCTAACAATAACAAGGCACGGGACGAAATATACTCATCATTGTCTGAAGAAGGGTCTCAACCCGAAACATCACCCATTCCTTCTCTCCAGAGATGCTGCCTGACCCGCTGAGTTACTCCAGCATTTTGTGTCTACGCTCATCATCAACTCTCTTGAGACAGCAAACCCTCTCCATCAACAGATACCTTCCAATCAAGCTAACTTCAGGAACATATTCTCCAAATACTGTCAGCATTTCCCAACCAGTTGTTGTGGGGTTTTAACACTCTTCACCACCTCTACACCATCAATTACTCCTATCACTCCATCCCTGCCCCAATTTCTGCCAGGCTGATCAAATGTCAGTGCCGCTTCTGCCAACTTAAAAAACGGAGATTGAAGCAAGAGGCACCCACGAAAAGAGTAAAAAGAGTAAATGAGGCAGCTGAGTGTCTACTTCAGGACTGTTTTGAGTTGGACTGGAAGATGTTCAAGATCACTTCTTCCAGCCTGAATGAGTCAGTAAGGGTCTTTCTTTACAGAAACGTTGAAAGAACACTCCCTGCTAAAGTCTAGAGATCCAAGATTTTCAAGAAAGATGATTGTGTACTGTACAGACAAGTATGATCTCCACAAAGATAACAGTTGCCAAGAAAGATTTCCAAACAAGCTCAATTCAATCAGGCAGATGCTAGCTGCCTGTAACAGAGCTTGAATATCATCCCAAGCCAAAATCGAGTAGTGATAGCTGGGCACACGGATCTCTGTCCTAGTCTTTCATGATTTTATACACTATAAGATCGCCCCTGACCCTCCTGCGCTCCAGGGAATAGAGTCCCAACCTACTCAACCTCTCCCTATATCTCAGACCCTCTAGTCCTGGCAACATTCTCGTAAATTTTCTCTGTACCCTTTCCAGCTTGGAACAACTAGGGACTAGGGACAATTTTACATTTATACCAAGCCAATTAACCTACAAACAGGCATGTGCCGTCAGGGTAGGCAAGGTAGGCACTGCCTACCCTGACTAAAATTATAAAATGGTAATTACTAAATATAAATAGTAAAGGCATGGGAGAATTATGCCTATCTAAGAGATCGATCTCTTAGGTAGGCATAATTCTCCGTGCCTTTCAACCGTAGCACTTGCAACATGCGAAGGTCTGTGCAGCCCACGTGCCGTCAGCGCTGCTTAGATACATAGATACATAGAAAATAGGTGCAGGAGTAAGCCATTCGGCCCTTCGAGCCTGCACCGCCATTCAATATGATCATGGCTGATCATCCAACTCAGTATCCCATACCTGCCTTCTCTCCATACCCCCTGATCCCTTTAGCCACAAGGGCCACATCTAACTCCCTCTTAAATATAGCCAATGAACTGGCCTCAACTACCCTCTGTGGCAGAGAGTTCCAGAGATTCACCACTCTCTGTGTGAAAAAGTTTTTCCTCATCTCGGTCTTAAAGGATTTCCCCCTTATCCTAAAGCTGTGACCCCTTGTCCTGGACTTCCCCAGCTGCTTGAAGGTGTTAATTTCAAGGGGACCTGAAAGCAGCTGAAATTCTGCCTTTGCAGTACTGCGCATGCGCAGCAGCCTACTGCGCATGCGCAGCGCTAGTTTTCTGGCGGGTTTTTCAAATATGGATTGCCATTATCTGAAGAGTATCTTAGGAAACAAAGAGAGAAGAATGGAGTTTGTGTACCAATAATGTGGTAAGTACATTTCTTCGTGGCTATATGTTTTTAAATACCGTATTTTCCCGGGGTGGGGGGGAGAGCTCCTTTCACGCGTTTGGGGAGTCTGGCCCGGGGTAAAGTTGCGGGAAGGGCAGGAGTGTTGTGAAGGAGGGGGTCGGGATCATGCCACTTGCGACGCTCCTTGCACGGAGGCGTGCAATGCCACCGCATTGAGGCGGGGGGGGAGAAGTAACTCGGGTGGCTATGAGCGGCCGCCGGGCCGGACAGCGGAACCGGCCGCCACCTCAGCCCCTTCTGCTGGCCCCCGCTCACCTCTGGCAGCTCTCCGTCTAAAAAACTCTCTCCTGCCGCTCGCTGGCCTCACTCATGTCAGCCGCTTCCCGCAAATCCTTAAATTCCGACAGCGCGATTGAGGTTACTCGGCTGTGGGAATTTAAGGATTTGCAGGAAGCGGCTGACATGAGCGAAGTCGGCGAGCAGCAGGTGAGAGGTGTTCAGAGAGCACTGCCAGAGGTGAGCGGGCCGGCAGAAGGCGCTGAAGTGGCCGGCCAGTTCTGCTGTCGGGTCCCGGCGGCCCCGCTCGCAGTACCCGAGCTGCTTCTATCCTCGGCTACAATGCGGTGGCGCCCGGAGCCCGGAGCGCCGCAGCAGCGGTGAGTGAGTGAGTTACTGGCATTATCCCTGACCCCCCTCCTTCTCAACATCCTGCCCTCCCCGCAACTTTACCCCTGGCACAGACTCTCCACACGCTGTGAAAGGAACTCTCCCCCAATTGGTCCCTTGAACAAGTATTGTCATTCAATAAGATGACAACTGATTGAACTTGTCCCGGTGTGCTCCCATTTTCCCACCATCTCTCCACCTGCCGTCACCCTTCACCCCCCACCCATTCAGTAACTCAGAGTAAAGGAGACTTGGAAGCCTTGGGCAAATTGAATTGTTACTGTCTTTATTTTTATTCTTTATTTTTACGGAGAGAACAATCTGCGCATGCGCGGTTTAAGGTTTTTTTTAAAAGCCGACTGACTGCCTACCCTGAGTAATTACTCACGGCACGTGCCTGCTACAAACCTATATGTCTTTGGAGTGTGGGTGTAAACTGAAGATCTCGTAGAAAAACCCACGCAGGTTACGGGGAGAACCTACAAACTCCGCAGACAAGCATCCCTAGTCAGGATCGATCTCTGGTCTCTGGTGCTGTAAGGCAGTAGCTCTACTGCTATGCCACCGTACCACCCCTGAGTAAGTGAAAGCTAAGATTAGGCAAGGTTTACTCGATGGCCTTATTGTGGTCAGGATAGCAGTTAGGGAAGTTGTATGCTTTTTTTCCCCAACATTGGAGAAATCAAGAACAAGAGGGCATAGGTTTAAGGTGAGAGGGGAATGCTTTAATAGAAAGCTGAGGCAACTTTTTCATACAGACGGTGATATGTAAATAGAACAAGCTGCCAGAGGAAGTGGTTGAGGCAGGTACAATAACAGCATTTAAAAGATATTTGGACAGGTACATGGATAGGAAAGATTAAGAGAGACATACGAGCTAAACACCAGAACTTGGAATTTGGGTAGGTGGGCATTTTAGTCAGCACAGTTGGGCAAAGGTCTATATTGTTCTATTTTCTAATTGAACTTCAAGATATATTAGACCAGCGTTTGGACATTTAAATAAAAAGTCCAATGCATATCAAAAAATGCATTTTTTTAAATGGTAACATTGTGAATGAGGCAGATCATTATTTTTATTTTTATTTTATAATGGAATATAATGATTTCTTGACAATGCTAAAGTCCTGGTGGAACTTCCTTACCCCCACTTCCAGTAACTCTTTCCAATTCTGTATCAGTTTATTTCCATAGGCAAAATATTTTCTGTTTTTTCTTGCACAGAACATTCTATTTTGGCAGAGTCAATGACTCAAAACTTACACATGTTCGCACCAAATTAACTTATCTTCCTTTCAGGTGGTGCAGGCCATTCTTTCAGTCTTTAGCTGTCAAGTTTGCAAAGATTCAACCAAAGTCTCTCTCAACTTTCATTACAGGGTACAGGTTTTAATTAAGAATCCACAATGTTGAGCAGTTATGCTATGAACATAATATGTGACAGAATTCTATTCCTGAGACTTCAAGAGTGCAGGAGGTGCGATGGGTAGAGACGGAAAGAAAGGGGATGAAGCGAGTGCAGGAGACCTCAGTGGAAGTACCTCTTGAAAACAGGTACGCCCTCTTGAGAGCAGTCGGGGCAGATGATGTTTCGAGTTCGAGCGGCAGACAGGTCTGTGACTCGAATCCTAGCGTTGAGACTCGACTGGCGAGACCGACGTCAGGAAGAGTCATTGGGGTAGGTGACTCCATTGTCCAAGGTGCGGACAGGAGGTTCTGTGGCGACAGGCGAAACTCGAGGATGGTCTGTTGCGTCCCTGGTGCCAGGGTCCAAGACGTCTCAGTCCGACTTAAGAGCATCCTCGTGAAGGAAGGTAAACAGCTGGAAGTAGTTGTGCATATAGGCACAATTTACGTGGGTAAAAAGAGGAAGGAGGTTCTGCCACTTGAGTATAACGAACTAGGTAGGAGGCTGAAAAGCAGGACTTCTAGGGTGGTTATCTCTGGGTTGCTTCCAATACCTCGTGCTAGTGAGCGTAGCAACAGGGAGATAGGGGATCTGATTGTGTGGCTGAGAAGTTGGTGCAGGGGGCAGGGATTTAGATTTCTAGATCACTGAATCTCTTCTGGACAGGGGTGACCTGTACAAAAGGGGCGGGTTGCACCTTAATTGGAAGGGGACCGACATTCTGGCTGACAGGTTTGCTAGTGCTACACGGGTAGGTTTAAACTAAAAAGTGGGGGGTGGAGTAAATAACATGGACGCGTATCCGTGCAGCTAACGGGAAAGAGTGTATTGGAAAGGTCACGTTTAAACTAACAGGGCAGGGGATGGGACCCAAAGCAAGAAGACAGAGGGCCATACAAGGAGGACAGAAGCAAAAGATAGAAGGGAGATAAGAAAAACTAACCTGAAGGCTTTGTGCCTTAATGCGAGGAGCATTCTAAATAAGGTGGATGAGTTGAATGCGCAGTTAATAGTTAAGGGATATGATATAGTTGGAATTACGGAGACATGGCTCCAGGGTGACCAAGGCTGGGAGCTAAAAATGCTGGGGTATTCTATATTCAGGAAGGATAGACAGAACAGAAGAGGAGGTGGGGTGGCATTGCTGGTTAAAGAGGAGATTAATGCAATAGCAAGGAGAGACATTAGCATGGATACAGTAGAACTGCGAAATAGCCAAGGGCAGAAAACGCATGTTGGAGTGATATACAGACCACCAAAAAGCAGTAGAGTGGTTGGCGATGGCATCAAGCAGGAAATTAGGGATGCGAGTAGCAAAGGTACAGCATTTATCATGGGTGACTTTAATCTACATATAGAATGGGCCAACCAAATTGGTAACAGTGCTGAGGAGGAGGATTTCCTGGAATGTACATGGGATGGATTTTTAAACCAAAAATGCAGAGTAACCAACTAGAGGGCAGGCCATCCTAGATTGGGTATTATGTAATGAGGAAGGATTAGGTAGTAATCTTGTTGTGCAAGGACCCTTGGGCAAGTGACCACAATATGGTGGAATTCTGCATTAGGATGGAGAGTGACATGGTTAATTCAGAGACTAGGGTCCTGAACTTGAACAAAGGAGACGTTGAAGGTATGAGATGGGAATTGGCTAGGATTGACTGGCAAATTATACTTAAAGGGTTGACAGTGGAGATGCATGGTGAAGATTTAAAGACTGCATGGATGAACTCCAGATATTGTTCATCCCTGTCTGGCAAAAAAATAAAACTGGGAAGGCAGCTCAACCGTGGCTGATGAGGGAAGTCAAGGATAATGTTAAAGCCAAGGGAGAGGCATACAAATTGGCCAGAAGAAGTGGCAAAACAGAGGACTGGGAGAAATTTAGAACTCAACAGAGGACGAAAGGGTTAATTAAGAGGGGGAAAAAAGAGCATAAAAGAAAGCTAGCGGGGAATATAAAAACTGACTGTAAAAGTTTCTTTAGGTATGTAAAAAGGAAAAGATTAGTGAAGATGAATGTTAATCAATCAATCAATCAGTTTTATACATCACATACACATATAAGTGCAGTGAAATGAATTTGCCAGTTTGCCAATTTGTACAATCAAAAAAGAACACACAATACACAATAAGATTTAACACAAACATCCACCACAGCATTCTTCACTGTGGTGGAAGTCACAGATTACAGTCAGTCCTCCTCCATTGTTCACCCGTGGTCGGGGCCGTAAACCTCCGCAGTCGCAGCTACGGGCGGCCGGATGTACAGGCCCTTTGGTCGGGGCGGTCGAACATGCTTGGCAGTCCCGAATCAGTGCTTTCCTACCTGAGACCGCGGCTTCAGGATGTTGTAGGCCGCAGGCCGGTGGTCAGAGCTCTTTTCTGGCTGTCCCCGGCGAGGAAACCCAGGCTCCGGATGGTAAGTCCACGCCGCACCCGCGACTAGAAGCTCCGCAGACCGCGGCTTCAGGATGTTATAGGCCGCAGGCCGGCGGTTGGAGCTCTTCTCCGGGGGTCCCCAACGAGGGATCCCAGCCTCCGGACACCGCACCTGCGGCTAGAAGCTCTGCAGACCGCGGCTTCAGGAGTAACAGTCCGCGGGCCAGCGATCGGAGCACACTTCTAGCGACCCCGGCAAGGGCTCGCCCGCTCCGCAATGAAAAGTCCACGCTGTGCCCGCTGCTGAAACTCTGGGCCTGACTCCAGGAAAGGCCGCTCCAATCCACACTGTTAGGCCACGAGGGAGGCGACATGGAAAAAGTCGCCTCTCTGTAGAGGAGGCGGCCGAAGGTGGTTCCCCCCTTACACCCCCCTCACCACTCCCTACACAAGACACACCGATACACTAAAACAAACATTTGGACACAAAAATAAAAGTAGATATACAAATACATTGCTGGCAGGGCAGCCGTCACACAGCGCCCCCATCGCCCTCTCCGAATGTAGGTCCCTTACAGTCAGAGACAGGTGAATTCATATTGAGAAACAAGGAAACGGCAGAAGAGTTAAACAACTACTTTGGTTCTGTCTTCACTAAGGAACACACAAACAATCACCCGGAAATACTAGGTGATCGAGGATCTAGTGGGAGGAACAAAAGGAAATCCAATTAGTCAGAAAATGGTGTTAGGTAAAGTGTTGGGACGGAAGGCAGATAAATCCCAGGGCCTGATGGTCTGCATCCCAGAGTACTCAAAGAGGTGGCCCTAGAAATCGTGGGTACATTGGTGATCATTTTTCAATATTCTCTTGACTCTGGATCAGTTCCTGTGAACTGGTGGCCAATGTAACTCCACTTTTTAAGAAAGGAGTGAGAGAGAATACAGGGAATTATAGACCAGTTAGCCTTACATCGGTAGTGGGGAAGATGCTTGAGTCGATTATTAAAGATGTTATAGCAGCGCATTTGGAAAGCAGTGACGGGATCCGTCAAAGTCAGCATGGATCTATGATGGGGAAATCATGCTTGACTAATCTTTTGGAATTTTTGGAGGATGTAACAAGTAGAATGGATAAGGGAGAGCCGGTGGATGTGGTGTATCTGGACTTTCAAAAAGCCTTTAACAAGGTCAATTAGAGCACGGTATTGGTGGTAGGGTGTTGACATGGATAGAGAACTGGTTGACAGACAGGAAGCAAAGAGTAGGAATTAACGGGTCCTTTTCAGAATGGCAGGCTGTGACTAGTGGGTTGCTGCAAGTCTCGGTGCTGGGACCCGTTGTTTACAATATATATGAACGATTCAGACGAGGGAAGTTTGCGAATGACACAAAGCCGAGTGGCAGTGTGAGCTGTGAGGAGGATGCTATGAGGCTGCAGGGTGACTTGGATAGGTTGGGTGAGTGGGCAGAAGCATTGCAGATGCAGTATAATGCAGATAAATGTGAGGTTATCCACTTTGGTGGCCAGAACAGGAAGGCAGATTATTATCTGAATGGTGTCAGATTAGGAGAAGGAGAGGTGCAATGAGACCTGGGTGTGCTTGCACATCAGTCACTGAAAGTAAGCATGCAGGCACAGCAGGCAGTGAAGAAAGCCAATGGCATGTTGGCCTACATTGCGAGAGGATTTGAGTTTCGGAGCAAGGGGGTCCTACTGCAGTTGTACAGTCCCTTGGTGAGACCGCACCTGGGGTATTCTGTGCAATTTTGGTCTCCTTTTGAGGAAGGACATTATTGCTATTGAGGGAGTGCAGCATAGGTTCACCAGGTTAATTCCAGGGATGGTGGGACTGACATATGATGAAAGAATGGGTCAACTGGACTTGTATTCGCTGGAATTTAGAAGGATGAGTCTTATAGAAACATATAAAACATTTCAGAGGATTGGACAGGGTAGATGCTGGAAAAATGTTCCCTATGTTGGGGGAGTCCAGAACCAGGGGTCACGGTTTAAGAATAAAGGGTAGGCCATATAGGATTGAGATGAGAAAAAACTTTTTCACCCAGGGAGTTGTAAATCTGTGGAATTCTCTGCCACAGAATGCAGTAGCGGCCAATTCACTGGATGTTTTCAAGAAAGTTTTAGCTCTTAGGGCTAAGAGAATCAAGGGGTATGGAGAAAAAGCCGGAACAGAGAACTGATTTTGGATGATCCATGATCATATTGAATGGCGGTGCTGGGTCAAAGGGCCGAATGGCCTACATCTGCACCTATTTTCTATGTTTCTATGAATTTCAATATTTTGTATAATGATCCCATTACAATGAGTACATCAGGTTGGCAGGGGAAAGGACCCAAGGCAGAAAAGAGGCAGAGGTTAGGGACAAATACTGTAGTCAAAGAGAACAAGATTAGTAGATAGGACATCGGGCCAAAGAGAGAGGAATGGCCGATGGTTTAAACTGCACCTATTTCAATGCTGTATGCTTAATAGATTAGGTAAACGATCTTATGGTGTGGAGTGGCTCTAAAGGGATTAGAATATTATAGCCGTAACAGTAACTTGACTGATAGAAGTGCAGGACTGACAGCCCGATATTCCAGGGTATAGATGCTAGGTTATCATGATGGAAATGCAGGTAACAGAGGCAAGGGTGGCCTGTATTTTTGATCAGGGCGACATAATCAGAAGTTTAGCCTTTGATAAGGTGCCACACTTAAGGCTGCTTAGGAAGATGAGAGCCCACGGATTCAACGGGCAGATAACAAGTTGGCTGGATGGCAGAAGACATAGAAACGTAGAAACATAGCAAATAGGTGCAGGAGTAGGCCATTCGGCCCTTCGAGCCTGCACCACCATTCAATATGATCATGGCTGATCATCCAACTCAGTATCCTGTACCTGCCTTCTCTCCATACCCCCCGATCCACATCTAATTCCCTCTTAAATATAGCCAATGAACTGGCCTCAACTACCTTCTGTGGCAGAGAATTCCAGAGATTCACCACTCTCCGTGTGAAAAAAGTTTTCTCATCCCGGTCCTAAAAGATTTCCCCCTTATCGTTAAACTGTGACCCCTTGTTCTGGACTTCCCCAACATCGGGAACAATCTTCCTGCATCTAGCCTGTCCAACCCCTTAAGAATTTTGTTAGTTTCTATAAGATCCCCCCTCAATCTTCTAAATTCTAGCGAGTACAAGCCGAGTCTTTCCAGTCTTTCATCATATGAAAGTCCTGACATCCCAGGAATCAGTCTGGTGAACCTTCTCTGTACTCCCTTTATGGCAAGAATGTCTTTCCTCAGATTTGGAGACCAAAACTGTACGCAATGCTCCAGGTGTGGTCTCACCAAGACCCTGTACAACTGCAGTAGAACCTCCCTGCTCCTATACTCAAATCCTTTTGCTATGAATGCTAACATACCATTCACTTTCTTCACTGCCTGCTGCACCTGCATGCCTACTTTCAATGACTGATATACCATGACACCCAGGTCTCGTTGCATCTCCCCTTTTCCTAATCGGCCACCTTTCATATAATAGTCTACCTTCCTGTTTTTGCCACCAAAGTGGATAACCTCACATTTATCCACATTATGCTGCATCTGCCATGCATTTGCCCACTCACCCAGCCTATCCAAGTCACCTTGCAGCCTCCTAGCATCCTCCTCACAGCTAACACTGCCCCCCAGCTTCGTGTCATCCGCAAACTTGGAGATGTTGCATTCAATTCCCTCGTCCAAATCATTAATATATATTGTAAATAGCTGGGGTCCCAGCACTGAGCCCTTGCGGTACCCCACTAGTCACTGCCTGCCATTCTGAAAAGGACCCGTTTAGTCCTACTCTTTGCTTCCTCTGCCAGCCAGTTCTCTATCCACATCAATACTGAACCCCCAATACCGTGTGCTTTAAGTTTGTATGCTAATCTCTTATGTGGGACCTTGTCGAAAGCCTTCTAAAAGTCCAGATATAACACATCCACTGTTTCTCCCTTATCCACTATACTAGTTACATCCTCGAAAAATTCTATAAGATTCGTCAGATATGATTTACCTTTCGTAAATCCATGCTGACTTTGTCCAATGATTTCACCACTTTCCAAAGACAAAGAGTGGCAATAAAGGTTTTTTTTCTGGGTGGCTGCCAGTGACTAGTGGAGTTCCGCAAAGATCGGTGCTGGAGCCGCTACTCTTCACATTGGATATTAATGATTTGGGCGAGAGGATTGAAGGCTTTGTGACAAAGTTTGCAGATTATACGAAAATAGGTGAAGGGCAGGTAGTGTAGAGAAAGCAGGGACTCTGCACAAGGACCTGGACAGGTTGGGAGAGTGGGCAGAGAAGTGGCAAATAGAACATTGTTGTACAAAGTGTGGAGTCATGCATTTTGGTAGTAGGAATAAAAGCATAGACTATTTTCTAAATCGGGTGATAATCCAGAAATCGGAGGTACAAAGGGACTTGGGAGTGCTGGTGCAGGATTCCCCAAAAGTTAATCTGCAAAGAAAGCAAACTCAATGCTACCATTTATTTCAAGAGGACTTGTATACAAAAACAGGGATGTAATTCTGAGGCTCTATAAGGCGCTGGTAAGGCTTCATTTGGAATATTGTGAGCAATTGTGGGCTGGCTCTGAAGAGGGTCCAGAGGAGGTTTACAAGAATGATCCCAGAATGAGTAGGTTAACCCATGATGAGCATTTGTCAGCACTGGGCCTGTACTCGCTGGAGTTTAGAAGGGTGAGGGGGGACCTCATTGAAACATACAGAATAGTGAAAGGCTTGGATAGAGTGGATGTGGAGAGGATGTTTCCACTAGTGGGAGAGTCTAGGCGTAGAGGTCATAGCCTCAGAATTAAAGGACATTCTTATAGGAAGGAGATGAGGAGAAATTCCTTTAGTCAGGGGGTGGTGAATCTGTGGAATTCTTTGCCACAGAAGACTGTGGAGGCCGTCAGTGGATATTTTAAAAGTAGAGATAGATAGATTCTTGATTAGTACACGTGTTAGAGGTTATGGGGAGAAGGCAGGAGAATGGGGTCAGGAGGGATAGATCAATCATGATTGAATGGTGGAGTAGACTTGATGGGCAGAATGGCCTAATTCTACTATTCCTTATGACATGACCTTTAGATAGGATTTGGATAGGATTTTCTAGGGAGATTGACAAGTGAGGCGATTTGGGTATAACCTAGATACTGGAAGGTAATAATCACTTTGAGACATAATACTTCAATCTACAATACTTCTAATCTTCAGCAGGAATTAGATGAATTGACGTGTAATGAGATAGCAGATAGCTGCAAAAATAATAGGTTAGTATTACTGGGAAATTTTAACTTCCCTTATAGTGCAAAGGTCTTGGACAGGGTGGTATTTATTAAATGTGTCCAAAAGGCTTCCTTAATAAAAAATATAGATGGTCTGACTATAGAGGGTGTAACACTGGAGCTCTTAGGGAACGAGGTAGGGCAAGTGACTGAAGTGTCACTAAGGCAGCAATTTGGGACCAGTGACTATAATTCTATTAGTTTTAAAGTAATTATGGAGGAGTGGGCTGGGACACAAATTAAGGTCATAAATTGGAGAAAAGGAAAATTTTGGAGACATCACACAAGAACAAATATCAATGATTTGGAGGCGAATTCAGATTCAGATTCAGATTCAAACTTTATTGTCATTGTGCAGTGTACAAGTACAGACAACGAAATGCAGTTAGCATCTCACCCAGAAGTGCGAACACAGAATAATGGAACAGTAAAATATATATATGTATATACAGTAGCAGTAGTGCAATTTTCGGTGGGGGAGATCAGTCACTGGGGGAAGGAGTGTCCGGGGGGGGGGGGGGGGGGGTGAATGGCAATCACCAAGGTGCATAGTTAAGTAGGGTAACAGCCGCAGGGAAGAAGCTGTTCCTGAACCTGCTGGTCCGGCAACGGAGAGAGACCTGTAGCGCCTCCCAGATGGGAGGAGGGTAAACAGTCTGTGGTTGGAGTGAGAGCAGTCCTTAGTGATGCTGCGCGCCCTTCGCAGACATCGCTTGCTCTGGACAGACTCAATGGAGGGGAGTGAGGAACCGGTGATGCATTGGGCAGTTTTCACCACCCCCTGCAGTGCTTTCCGGTCGGAGACAGAGCAGTTGCCATACCATACTGTGATACAGTTAGTAAGGATGCTCTCGATGGTGCAGCGGTAGAAGTTCACCAGAATCTGAGGAGACAGATGGACCTTCTTTAGTCTCCTCAGGAAGAAGAGACGCTGGTGACACTTCTTGATCAGTGTTGAGGTATTGTGGGTCCAAGAGAGGTCATCAGAGATGTTGACCCGCAGAAACCTGAAGCTGGAAACACGCTCCACCTCCGTCCCGTTAATATGGATGGGGGTGTGCGTGCCACTCCTAGACCTTCTGTAGTCCACAATGAGCTCCTTGGTCTTCTTGGCGTTAAGGGCCAGGTTGTTGTCAGTGCACCATGCTGCTAGGAGCTGGACCTCCTCCCTATAGGCCGACTCATCGTTGTCGCTGATGAGGTTAATCACCGTTGTATCATCTGCATACTTGATGATGGTGTTAGTACCATGTACAGGTGTGCAGTCGTAGGTGAAGAGGGAGTAGAGGAGAGGGCTCAGCACACAGCCCTGTGGAACGCCGGTGTTCAGGGTGAGGGTTGAAGAGGTGTGGTTGTCTAACCTAACAGACTGGGGTCTGTTGGTTAGAAAGTCCAGTATCCAGTTGCAGAGGGAGGGGTCGATGCGCAGATCGATGAGTTTGGTGATCAGTTTGGAGGGGATAATGGTGTTAAATGCTGAGCTAAAGTCGATGAACAGCATTCTCACGTAGGTGTCTCTGTTGTCAAGGTGGGAGAGGGTGGAGTGAAGTGCCGCGGAGATGGCATCCTCTGTACTCCTGTTCTTGTGGTAGGCAAACTGATAGGGGTCCATTGTGGGAGGTGGGTAGCCTTTGAGGTGTGCCAGGACCAGCCTCTCGAAGCACTTAGTGATGATGGGAGTAAGTGCAACTGGGCGGAAGTCGTTGAGGCTCGCCACAGTGGAGTGTTTTGGCACCGGCACGATGGAGGTGGTTTTAAGGCACGTGGGGACAGCTGCTTGGGCAAGTGACAGGTTGAAGATGTCAGGGGGTTGGGCATGGCGGGCACGTAATCACCAACGTAACTCCTCATAAAATAAAGATCAAACTTCAAACTGGTAAGTTCTCGTTTAATCTTACTATTTTACTTCGGATTCACGTGAGTGACTACGTGAAGATTTCAAAGCTCTGTGATTTTATGCTGTAGATCAAAATCCCGGCTTCTCAATGCATTGATTGACTGAGTATAATCAATAATGCTGTAAACATGACACTGAATATCATGCAATAACAGTTTTATTTTAGTCATAAAACAACCAATAAGCCCTCTAACTTAGGGGCAAAATGAAACAGCATTTAACAGAATTTAATATCGAGTTTGCAAACAGCCCTCCATCGGCAATCGGCCGATGGTAGTATTGCTGAAACACAAGTTCATTTTGCCACCCTGCGGCTTTTAGTATATGGTCGATGGGAACGTCCATCGCCCTGGCCGCCGATGTTCTGCTGATAAATAATCCTGTTTCTTCATGTCTTAAAGCCCTTGTGGCTTCAATGTAATGTAACAAATGTGTCCTTACACATAAACATGGATCTGTAGGATATGCTGAGAACACAATCTTAATTCCTGTCACACCTGGCCTACTTTGTTTGAGCAGGTCATAAATATAAAACATAACATTCTCTGTAGTCACTTCCATTCTATCTAACTGAAGTTTTTGCAAAGTCTGCACTCTCTGTGCTGAAACCAAAGCCATTAGCATAGCCAATTTCATGGTTAATTTTGACAAAGTCATAGACGTGAGAGGGACCCAATGACGAAGCATGTTAAGAACAACACTTACATCCCAGATAACCATATACCTAGGCTTAGGTGGTTTGGAATTAAAGATTCCTTTCATCAACCTAGATATGAGAGGGTGAGAACCTATACTTTGTGTCCGTGTACCTATTACAAGATATGCGGACAAAGCACTTCTAGTTGTATTGATAGCACTATAACTAAGACTCTCATCATAATAAAGTGTGGATAAAAACTCTAACACCTTTTCAATAACTACAGTATCATATTGAATATTCTTTTCAACACAATATTGTACCCATTTTTTAATTTTTTTTTTAGCATAACTCATATACTGCTTTTGAGTACTCTTTCTCCAGGCTGCAGTGAGCATATCCACTGTTCGCCTAGAAAGTCCTCGACCCATGTAAGGCCTTCTTAAAACATGCAAATTAACAGATCAATACGATCACATAACGGATGAACTTCACACGTTACCGGATGCTCCAGCAAATTCCTACTCTTTGGAATCAGCAAAGGAGATTGGATCGCTATCTGTAACATCAAAGGGAACCATGGTTGAGTTGGCCAATTTGGTATCACCAAAACCCCTGGAGCAGCATCCTGCTTGATTTTTTTTTTTTTTTTTGCAAACACCGACCTATGAGGCAGAATGGTGGGAAAATGTACACAAACATATCACCCCAATTTAGTGAAAAAGCGTCAATTGCAATTGCCCCTGGATTTGGTTCCCATGAAACATATTTTGGCAGTTGGTGGTTAAGCCTGGATGCAAACAAATCGATATCTGGCATTCCATATAGAAGTACTATGTTCTTGAACACATCCTGGTTCAACATCCACTCTGTATTATCACAGAATTTTCGTGACCTGGCATCTGCTACTACATTGAGTTTCCCTGGCAGATAGATAGCTGAAATCCAAATATCTCTATCCATACACCAGGTCCAAATTTGATTTGCCAACCTGTCACATGATAACGATTTGATTCCACCCATGTGATTAATATAAGCAACTGCTGTAGTGTTGTCTATTTGACACTGCACATGCAAGCTAGTTTTGTTAGTGCAATAAGCCTTGAGTCCATAAAATACTCCTAAAAGCTCTAAATGGTTAATTCCCCATGTTTGCAGAAGCAATGACTCTTGCTCAGTCCATCTGCCTCCACAGCTGGATCTCGTATCAGTAGCACCCCACCCAAGTGCACTGACATCTGTCTGCAAAATCATGGAAGCTTGGTCCAATAACACTTTGGAACTACTAGTGGACACATGCTGAATCCACCATTGTACATCAGCAACAGCCTCTACTGATAATAATAATAATAATTCATTTTATTTACTGGCGCCTTTCTAAAATCCAAGGACACCTTACAAGGCATAGAATCACAAAAATACAAAACACATAATCGGAAAAAATTAAATATAAAAACACCACAGTGCACAAATCAAGGACAGAATTCAATTTCAAAAGCACAAAAAGAAAATAAGAAACACAATTTGAGGAGAGACGCATATTTGATAGACGCATAGGCCTATTATAATGACCCAAATGTATCCTCAGTGCTTGTTCCTTTGACCTTTGTAATTGTTGATAATGAAGTGGCCCGTATTGAACTGCTGGAAATGCTGCCACCAATTTCCCAAGCAGACTCGCCACCTGTCTAATTGAAGGCTGTGTGTCAGCAATTAACTTGATACCGCTCTCAATTAGCTCTACCCTTTTTGCCTGGGCAGGGTCACAATCATGTTGATTGAGTCTATTGTGAAACCCAAATAGTCAATTTGTGTCACAGGTGTTAATTTAGATTTCTCTGGATGGCTTATGAAGCCCAATCTTTGACAAGTGGTTTTAACAACTGCCACTGATGCTTCAGCTGTTTCCTTTGATTGTCCTACAATCAAGATATCATCTAGTTAAGCCATGAGCACATGCCCTTGACTTCTCATCATGCCTAGAATAGGTTTTAACAACTTTGTAAACACTCTAGGAGCTGAAGACAAACCATTAGGCAGTGCATTGTATTGCCATAATTGCCCCATCCAGCTGAATTTTAAATATCTTCTATCCTGCAAATGAACAGCCACTGAATAATACGCATCTTTAAGATCTATAGTTGCCATGTAGCATCCTCTGGAAACAAGTTGCTTAGCCGTCACAAACGTTTCCATCTTAAAATGTCTATACCGTACAAAAGGGTTAAGACTAGTCAGGTCCAGTATAATTCTGCATCCCCCATCCTTTTTTGGTCTGGGAAAGATATTGGACACAAACTGTTGGCTTTGGTAAACTGCCTTAGCAATTACACCTTTATTACATAAGCTTTCAAGTTCCACCTGAACTTCCAATTGTTCAGTGATACTGAAGTCAAAACTCCTTTTTGGAACATGTTGCATGGGTAAATCAGAATTTGCATTAAACTCTATTCGAAACCCTTCAATAACATTCAGTATAAACATATCTGAGGTAATTTGTTTCCATTCCTCTAAGAACAGATGTAATCTTCCTCCAACTTTTAATTGTATTACATTAGATCTGTCTACATGAGAACCAGACCCACATACCTCCTTACCACCTGGCATCCTTCCCCGGCCTCGAGCTGGATATCACACCTTCCCTGGCGCTGCTACAGCCGAACGCCAACTGCGCTGCATCGTAACTCGACTCGTCCCTTGCCCGGACCAGTCTCCTCGCTTATCGGGATACTTCCGCTTCGGTGGATATGTGGCTGCTGGCTGCTTAATCAAGCCCACCGTCTTGGCCTCCTCCTCCAGCTCCTTCACCTGCTTTGCGAAATCCTCGCCAAACAGTAGATTTGCCGGTTGCACTGTGCCAGGCTGGCAGAGTGAAGCATATTTAGGATTGATGGTTGGTCTAATCGCAGTTTTGCGGAGGCAGTTGATCTCAAAGTGGGCACTACACAATAGCGCCAGCACCTCTTGTTGTAATTTTGTCATGTCCTCTCCATCCACCATCCTCGCAAAGCTAGTTATGCCAGATCCCAGCAACTTTAAAATATGCTGGAGCTTCACCTCCTGGGCTCTCATTTGTATGCCCATCTGGCCCCAAATCATCCTGTTCACAACAGGAACTTTTAACAGGCCACAGTTGATTGGGGCTTCATGCTTCCTTACTGTCTCATCAATTGTCAGCTCCTGTAGCTGGTGTGAGACTAGGTAATTTATACTGGTGGCAAGTTCCTCACCCAGAGGCTCACCAGCTTCCGACGACATGGCAAACTGTGCTGCACACGGTGTCAGCTCTGGCAGCTGCCTGTCCTGCCTTTCAAAGTCGTCATCGGAATCAGGGTCAGAGCTTATCTGCCCTTCTGCACTAACCTCTTGAAAGAGGGTGCTTTCAAGCAGGCCTCTACCAGGCACTGCCGGCGGAGCCTTCCCCACGGCCTCCCGCCCATACAACTCCTCCTGGAGTGTGGCTTTGTGGAGCAGCCCCTGTATGAGCTGCTCCATTTTGGATAACCGCTGGGTCACGGTATCCTGTCCCGGACGGGACTCTTCCTGGCCCGACTCTGCGGAGTCAATGGGCCTGACAGACTTGGCTTTTGCCTTCCGCCCGACTGGCGTTGGCTGTGTACCCGGCTGGGCACTTGGGAGTGCCAAGTCTGTCGCCGCACCGCTACCGGCTTGCGACTCCCCAGAGGTGACAGGCTGCCTTTCAGAGACTGCGCTCCCGCAGCTCTCTCTCCCCTTGTCCGTAGCACGCCTGCACCTCGTTGATTTTTCCATTGTTCCTGTATCCTGGGGACAAAACACAGCAACAATTTTCTCTTTCTACTAACTCCTCCAAAGTCTCCCCGACTTTGGTGGAGCTGTTAAACTACTCACCTGCAGGAGGAGCTCCTCTTCCTGCTGCCGGGCGCCAATGCGTCAGACGTAATGACACGCATGCGCCCTGACGGGTCTTCTTCACGTAGTCACTCACGTGACTCCGAAGGAAAATTATCCTCTTAACCCAGCTGAGACATTGAGTATATCATCATTTATGGTTATTTGCACTAAAATTTCACCTTTCCCTTTGTTGAATCTTCCCACAACAAACTATTTCTGTTGTTAACACCAAAGAAATGTATTCCTTTAGGACCTCATCTATCCTTTTTGGCACCAGGTCCAGATTGCCCCCATTGTCCCTGGTTATTATTTTACTCTTGATATATTTATAAAACATCCTTTTGTTCTTCATCCAACCTTCAATTTCCCTCAAAGCGCAGGTTTCAGGGTGAAAACAAAGAATAATAAATACAGTGTGAGAAAACATGTGGTAAGGGATCTAATTCGATACGTTTCCTACTTAGCTGGACATAGAGGATCTTCTCCACCATCACCTAATGAATCCTAGACTTTAAACAAATAATCTAGAAGATATCAGTACTCACTAATTTCATATAACCAAATGTAATTACATAGTTTGAATCATCATTGACCTATAATAATGCTAATAGCTCATCATAAAGCATATTTTCACATCATTGGCACTACCTTCCACCCTGCCCTCAAATTCAATGGACTATCTCGGATGCCTCCCTCCCTTTTCTTGATCTCTGCCTCCATCAAAGGGGACACTATCAACTGACATCTACAGTAAAATCACCGACTCCTACTGGACTACACATCTTCCCACCTCGCCTCTTGCAAAGACGCCATCCCCTAATCTTGATTTCTCCGTCTCGCCGCACGTGCACACAAGATGAAGCTTTCCACTCTGGGACATCCGAGAAGTTCTCTTTTTTTAGTAAATGTGAATCCCCCTGCTCTTGTAGATTAATCCCTCACATGTGTCTCTTCTGTCCCGTAGTTTTGCTCTTGCTCCCCCTCCCACCCCAGACAGAACAAGGATAGAGTTCCCCTGGTCCTTGCCTTTCACCCAACCAGCCTGTGCATCCAACATGACATTCTGACATTTCCACCATTCCAACAAGATCCCACCATCAGTCACATCTTACGATGGCCACCCCTTTCCACTTTCTGCAGAGACCACTCCTCCACAACGCCATGGTTCACTCATTCTTTCACACCCAAAACACCCCCTTCTCAGGCAGTTTCCCCTGCAACTGCAGGAGATGTAACACCTGTCCCTACACCTTTTCCCTCACATCCATCCTGGGATCCCAGTAGCCCTTCCCTTCCAAGTGAGACACAGGATCACCTGCACTTCCTCTAACCTCATCTACTACATTTGGCGTTCCCGATGTAGCCTCCTTTACCATCTGCGAGACAAAGGGTAGACTGCAACCATTTCACTGAACACTTGTATTCTGTCTGTCAAAGTCTGCTAGATATAGGGTGGCTCAGCCGTAGAGTTGCTGCCTTACAGCACTAGAGACCCGGGTTCGATCCCGACCACGGGTGCTTGTCTGTATGGTGTTTGCACATTCTCCCCGTGACCCGAGTGGGTTTTCTCCAGGATCTCCGGTTTCCTCCCACACTACAAAGATGTACAGGTTGTAGGTTAATTGGCTCGGTATAATTATAAATTGACCCTAGAGTGCAGGATGGCGTTAGTGTGCGGGGATCACTGGTCGGCGCGGACTTCTATTTCCACTATTTCCACTATTTCTAAACTAAACTATATATATCTCTGTTGCTAACCATTTTACCTCCCATTCCCATACTGACCTTTCCTGGGCCTCCTCCATTGTCAGAGTGAAGTCACACTCAAACGGGAGGAACAACATCTCCTATTCTTTTGCGATAGCTTACAACCCAATGGTATGAACATTGAATGCTTCAAATTTACACAACTAACCAACAAACAGTCCCTGCAGCCACCCTCCTTCCCCCTCCCTTCTCTTCCCCGCCCCCCACCTCCATCCTACCCTTCCCCGTGCCCCACCTGAATGCGCACCAATTTCTCACAATCCCACTTCCCTCACCCCTTCCATCTATATACGTTCCGTTGGTTTTATATTTCATGCTGCTTCTCTCCTTATCTCACAGCCTTTTGCCTTTTCCTCGGGCCTTTGTCCAATCACCCGCCAATTAATTCCCACCCCCACCCCCGCTGGTCCCACCCCCTCATGTGTATCCTACTTTCACCTGGCTTGCTTTGCCTTGCCCCCACCTCTCTTTCAGTTTTCTCCTCTGTATTTTGAAGAAGGGTCCGACCTGAAGAGTTGCCTATTTGTGTTCTCAAGAGATACTGCCTGACCTGCGGAGTTACTCCAGCAGTTTGTGTCACATTTTTTATTATTCAGTTACCAGATTTCAATTTCTCCAATAAATTATATAAAATAGCAAAAAGTAGCCAAACCTTTGATACAACAAAAGCAATAGTATGCTTAAAAAAGCATAATACTAAAAGGCCTGTCTCACAGGTATGCGGTTACTGGCGGTGAAGCAGGAAGTCAGGACCGCTCGTGGACCGCCAGAGACTGCGCATGGCCTGCGGGGTCAGTCCCACGCACACCGCCGGGACTGTGCCGTGTTGGTACCAACACCGCGCGGTGCTCACAAAAAGTCGACAACGTTCAAAAATGTTGCCCTACCGCACAGCCGCCGCCAGTGCGGCACGAGCACCGCCACAGCACCGCCAGTGCGCCGTGAGCGGCACGAGCACCGCCACAGCGCCGCGAGCCGAATTGACATCATCGCGTAGTGCGTTGCGTTGCACGATGACGTCATCGCGTAGCCGGTTGCGTTGCGCGATGACGTCATCGCATAGTGCGTTGCGTTGCGTGATGACGTCTTCACCCGATGCCGCGCGACATCCATTCCAGTCGGCCCGTGGGACAGGCCGTGCGGTGACCACACGCGGCAACAGCTTCCGGTAAGATTTAATTTTTTTTAACTTACCGCAAGCTCGTGGGACCGGCCGTACGGAGATCACTCGGCCTCCGTGCGGCATCCGTGCGGCGCTCCCGTGGCATACGCGCGGCGCTCTCGTGGTAGCCGCGCGGTCCCCGCTTCCGGCGACGCCGCGCTTCACTGCCAGTAACCGCCTGCCCGTGGGACAGGGCCATAAGGATTTTCAAATAATCAATTCTTCTACATACCTGCACTTGTATTCCCAACCAGTTAAAGGCAACGAATCCTGCATGCGTTCTCAGAATTATCAGCGCGAAAACAAACTGCAACCCTATACCCCAGAAAACAGTTCTCCACTTTACCTAGGCACAAATACAATAAAAATTATTTAAGAATTAAAGAAACATTGTTTTATCAATTCCCTCATTGTTAAGTAAAGAAAAACTTGAGAACCAAAATGATTAGGAAATTCAAAACAATCAGCAGATGTTAATTCAAAATCATTATGTGCTGATAATACATTTTCTTCATTTGTTTAATTCATCATGGTGATAACAACTTAAATTTTTTTAAATTCATTTCTTACTTTGTCCACGTTTGGTTTTATGCACTTCATTAAGGCATAATTATTATTTATTCTTTGTCAGAAATATTACATTATGTCACAGAGGAGCACAATGTTTACCATACAAGTATACTTTTAATTTATTGTCGACACAAGAGTCTGCAGATGCTAGAACCTGGAGATAAATGGAGAGTTACTGGAGGAACTTATTGGGTCATACTGCATATATAAAGGGAAATGGACAGTCAGCATTTCGGGTCTCAACCCAAAACACCAATTGTCCATTTTCCTCCATAAATATTGCCTGATCTACTAAATTTCTCCAGCAGCTTATTTTTTATTTTACCTTGTATACTGGTTAACGTAGACCATTGTGGTTATCTTACAGAAAGATGCCCAGAGCCTGGATGAATAACTAGAGAACGAGTTTAAGATCAACACTAACAATTTGGAAATCTGAGATCAGTTTATAAACAAAAATCAATGGTGCTGCTATTAAAGCATAGCACGGAGGGTGCTAGAAATAGGTAATAAAAACATGATGTTAGAAATATTCAGCACATTAGAGAGTATGGAGAAACAGTTGTTTCAAGAAAAAGACCATTCATTAAAATTTGGAATAAGTAGAGATGCACGTTTTGAGATGCAGAGAAAATGTAATGACAAAAAAAGGGATAAACGTGCAGAGAAACAGCCGAGAAAAGGTGTAAAATGCACAATATTGATTGAAACTATGCAGGATTCCCAAAAAGTTAACTTGCAAGTTGAATTGGTATGAAGGAAGGTAAACGCAATGCTAGCTTTTATTTCAAGAGGGCTAGAATAGAAAAACAGAGAGGTAATACTGAGGGTCTATACGGTGCTGGTCAGCTCACATTTGGAATATTGTGCTGGCTCTGGAGAGGGTCCAGAAGAGGTTTACAAGAATGATCGCAGGAATGAGTGGGTTAACATATGATGAGCGTTTGACAGCATTGGCCTTGTGCTCGCTGGAGTTTAGAACGATGAGGTGGGACCTCACTGAAACTTACTGAATAGTGAAAGGCTTAGATAGAATGGATAGGGAGAGGATGGTTCCACTAGTGGGAGAGTCTAGGATGAGGGGTCACAGCCTCAGAATTAAAAGATGTTCCTTTAGGAAGTGGGTGAGGAGGAATTTCTTTAATCAGAGGGTGAAGAATCTGTGGAATTCTTTGCCACAGAAGGCTGTTGAGGCCAAGTCAGTGGAAGGCAGAGATAGATAGATTCTTAGGTACACAAAAATGCTGGAGAAACTCAGCGGGTGCAGCAGCATCTATGGAGCGAAGGAAATAGGTAACGTTTCGGGCCGAAACCCTTCTTCAGACTGATAGATAGATTCTTGATTAGTACAGGTCTCAGGGGTTATGGGGGGGAAGGCAGTAGAGTGGGGTTAGGAGGGAGAGATCGATCATCCATGATTGAATGGCGGAGTAGACCTGATGGGCCGTATAGCCTAACTCTGCTCCTATCACTTATGACCTTATTACACTAATATTAATATCCTTTGGGATGTCTTCCACTGGGGGAAATGTCCTGAGACAAACAAAAAATTAATTTTTTGTATGCATACTAAAACAGAAATATGACATTGTTGAATTGTTCCATTCTAGGTAAAGACAATTTTCAACTGTACAACACTTTTCCATCAGAATTGTACAAATACATTCTAGGTTCTCATCTTACAAGTAACCACACTATCTATATTACTAAAAGTCTGATCTTGACCACTTCCTGGTGTTCTGTATATTGATTTTAGAAAAAACGCTACCACTTACGGCTGTGATTTTTGTCCATCTTACTCAGAGTCCCCCTCCGCTGCGCAGGACAAGATGATTTTTCCCATCGATGAAATATAAAAGAATTATTAGTGTTTAAAATTTTTTGAGATTCTCTCTCCTGAAGGCCACACCGCTTCCAGAGGGACTATAAAACCCGGAAGTGTTGAGTGCCTCAGTCAATCTTTGCAAGCTGGGGGAGCGAGAAGGTCACGTCTCCCAGTATGAGCTGTGAATAACACTGAACACATGTCGACTAAACTGTGAGTGGTTTTACTGACCTGTCAGTGCCCTTGATGTGGTTTGAAAATATAGTTTGGAAATGCTAAAGCTGTTTTGCCTTTGGTTTGGAATTTCTAAAGCTGTGTTGCCTTTGGTTTGGAAATGCTAAAGCTATGTTGCCTTTGGTTTGGAAATGCAAAAGCTGTGTTGCCTTTGGTTTGGAAATGCTAAAGCTGTGTTGCTATTGGTTTGGAAATGCTTAAGCTGTGTTGCCTTTGGTTTGGAAATGCTAAAGCTGTTGCCTAATTAAAGTTGCCTTGCCTAATTAAAGTTGCCTTGCCTAATTAAAGTTGCCTTGCCTAATTAAAGTTGCCTTGTCTTCTATATAATTATGTCTAATCTTGACCACTTCCTGTTTGCGCTTTATATTGATTTTAGAAAAAACGCTACCACGTACGGCTGTGATTTTTGGCCATCTTACTCAGAGTCCCCCTCCGCTCATCAGTTGCCGAGGATTTTTCCCATTGATGAAAAATAAAAGTTATTAGTGTTTAAAAAATGTTGAGGTTCTCTCTCCTGTCAATCATGCCATGAATGCCACACCCCTTCTGGTGGGAGGGACTATAAAACCCAGAAGTGTGGGCATGGCTCAGTCTCTGCAAGATGGAGGAGGGAGAGGTCACAACTCGCTGTCTTTAGTGGCCTTGCACCCTGCTTGAAATGGTATGAAACTGCACTTGAATTTGGTGGCCTTGCACCCTGCTTGAAATGGAATTTCAAGGAATAGCTTTGAGTCAACTGCCAGCCCACCAACCATGAGTGAGCTGCCAGCACAACAGGCTTGAGTGACTGAGCTGCCAGCCCAAGAATCCATTCGGCCCACATGGCCATACTATCCTTCGGGAAACCAGTCCTTTCAGCCCACAACACCCATACAAGCGCTCCAGAAAGCCGCCCCCCCCCCCCCCACTGGCCACCAATATTGGAATTGGTGGAGAGATGGAATATTGCGTTGGGGGACCAGCCTTCCCGTGTGATGCTGGGACCCAACGGGTCCCACTTAGTCTAGTACCCTTCTAAACTCAACAATGAATATGGCAATTTCAGATAATGGTCATTCCAAATTTTGTGTTTCATGTTCTGGTACCTTCACTTTTTTTTCATCTTCTCTTAGTTGCATCTTCTTCAGATACACATTATGTTATTCACTGATGTTTTTATTGTAATCTGTCATTCAATCTCTCCTGCCTTCCATCATATCACATACCTTCCTTTTTGTGTGCTCTGCCTCTTCCCATATTACTGCTAATCTAGCCAAGTTGGGTTCCTAACCATGAAAATTTGATTCTATACAAAATATTAGACAATAGACAATAGACAATAGGTGTAGGAGTAGGCCATTCGGCCCTTCGAGCCAGCACCGCCATTCAATGTGATCATGGCTGATCATCCCCGATCAGTACCCCGTCCCTGCCTTCTCCTCCTATCCCCTGACTCCGCTATCTTTAAAAGCCCTCTCTTGAAACCATCCAGAGAACCTGTCTCCACCGCCCTCTGAGGCAGAGAATTCCGCAGACTCACAACTCTCTGTGAGAAAAAGTATTTCCTCGTCTCATGGGAAAATGGGAGAATGAACTAAGCCAAACAATAACGAAAGATGCTTGGGATGAAAGTTTACAACATATACATCAATGTTCATTAAATGCCAGACACTCTCTAATATAATTTAAAGTACTACATAGATTACATTATTCTAAAACAAAACTAAACAGAATCTTCCCACATATCTCCCCTATTTGTGATAAATGTCAACATTTAGATGCTAACCTAAAGGCTCTGTCTCATGGTGTTGCGGTCATCGGCGGTGAAACGCGGCGTCGCCGGTAGAGGGGACCGCACGGCAATGGCGAGAGCGCCGAGCCTATGCCAAGGGAGCTCCGCACGGGTGCTGCGCGGGGGCCGAGTGATTTAAATACGGCTGGTCCCACGAGCTTGCGGTAAGTAAAAACAAAGGGCGGGCCGACTGCGATGACGTCATTTCGGATCTGCGGGGCTGTGGCGGCGGCCGTCCTGATCGCGGCGCTGTGGCGGCGGCCGTGCTGCACACGTGCCTCACTGGCGGAGGCTGTGGCGGCGGTCGTGCCTCACTGGCGGAGGCTGTGGCAGTGCAAGCTCGACGCACGCCGCTCGTGCCTCACTGACGGCGGCTGTGGCGGCGGCCGTGCCGCACTCGTGCCTCACTGGCGGAGGCTGTGCGGTAGGAAAAGTTTTTTGAACAGTGTTGGTTTTATTTTAGCACCGTCCGGTGTTGGGAACAACGCCGCACGGCCCCGGAATTGTGCGTTTGACCGAGTGCGCGGTCTATGGCGGCCCAGGAGAGGTAGATTCTTCCTGTTTCGCCGCCAATGACCGCAGACTCGTGAGACAGGCCTTTAACCCATATTCGCGAATTGTATAAAAATCAAAAAAATTTGGGCTATAATGTCTATAGTTGTCAACACTCAATTGGATCCTGATTTAAAATTAATAATACTAGGAATATTAGAACAAAGCCTAACACTTACAAAAAGAAACTTCATCGACTATAGTATAATAACTGGAAAAAAATTAATATTAAAATTTTGGAAAGTTCCTATAACCCCCACAATTAAAATGTGGATTATGGAAATGTCAGAGACCTTACATTTGGAAAGAATTAGATTTGTCTTAATGGACAAACAAGAACTTTTTATCAGAACATGGTGTCCATTTATTGACTATTTGAAGGGACAGACTGGTTCGGCACGGGAACCTGACTGAAACTCGAATTAAGGATTAGATGAAAAGTTATATTTTAAAATGTACGAATATATCTCCAACGTTGTATTTTTGGTAATTTATTCCATTCTTCTTTATCATCCCTTTTTTTCTTTTTCTGTTATTCTCTTATTTTCTACCTATATATAAAAAATTAAAAAATACTAGAGGCAGAGCGAATATCAATCGATAATATTAGTAATGTAGGAATGATATACATGAAATGTTTTCAATATGCCTCTAATAAAAATATTATTTTAAAAAAAAGAAAAAGTGTTTCCTCGTCTCCATTCTAAATGGCTTACCCCTTATTCTTAAACTTTTTGAATGGCACACCCAAAAACTATAATTGTGGGATGTAGCTTGCATTATATGTAGCAACACAAAACTGGCCATCTCTTGGATTATAAATACGTCAGAATGTCAGGTACAAGGAACACTCAGAAAAGCCCAGACTTATGCAACTCACCAGAAGTCTCCAATTTTCAATTACATTTGACTTTTACATTGCAGTTGGGTTATGAAGCTCAAAAGAACATACAATCATAGAACATTTTTATTTAGAAGTATGACAAATAATAAAGAAAAATATATGGTGCTTACCTTCCCTGGATATTTGGAGAAGACAAATGTGAAGATGACAAACATACAAAGCCCAAAAAAGGATATTATCTGTTCGGCACCTTCCTTCCGTGTGTCCAGTATTAACCAAAGTACAGTGAATATAATCATAGCAGCATACAATATCCTAATGCAAAAGAAATATGAACGTTTGAAAAAAAAATTCAGTCAGTTGTATATATTGAACATTGAAATCTCCATCCATCAAAGCAGGTTCTGTAATAACTTGTTTATTACCTCCAAGTTCCCTGAAAGTAATATGCCATTCTGGCTTATTGTTGCTCTTTTACCACTTAATTATAATTCAATTATTCTCTGTATAAAACATCACAGCAAAGATCAAGGGAAGGGCAACAAGTCTTGGAAAAGACCCTGAGACATCTTCTTAGGTCAGGAAAACATTTTAAAAACAAATACAATTCAAAACTCCATCTATCCATTTAATTTTTTTAATTATTTTTTTTAAAATATTTTTATTTATTAGAAGTATTGTACATTGCAGTGATATCAACCAAAATTAACATAATACATTTCTTGTACAACTTCTTATTTTAAACTTTAAAAAGAAGAAAAATATAAAGTTAGATAAGATAGTGAGTGCGTGAAAGAGTGACCCAGAGGAACCCGTAGGAACGTAAACCACAAGAAAGAGTTAAAAAGAAAAAAAAAAGAAAAAAAATAGAAAACAAAAGAAAGTAAAATAAGATAAGATAAAAAGGGATGTACCTACTTCGTATCTTTACACACCCCTCACTAGGTCCTGAAACCATTTATTTTCAAAGTTATGTTGCACCCTATGCTTGTAATAAGTCGATAAATGGAGACCAAATCTTTTGGAAATGGTCTGATTTGCCTGTTAAGTGGAATCTCATGTCTTCCAGGTGTAACAGTTCGGACATATTTGAAATCCACATTTTTATCATTGGTGTGGGAGCGTTTTTCCAGAATTTAAGTATAAGTTTTTTTGCCATTATTTAGCCGTAATTAAGGAAGCTCTTTTGGAACAAAGTCAGCTCAAAGCTGGCTTCCATTGTTCCAAAAATAATCAATTCTGCGTTCGGTTTCAGTTTTATTTTAAATAATTTTGTAAAAATTTCAAAGATTTCATTCCAAAATTTTTGGATTTTTATACAAAAAACAAAAGAATGTGCTATAGTTGCTTCTTGGGATAGACATTTATCACAAATGGAAGAGACATTTGGATAAAATGTACTTATTTTAGTTTTTGAGTAATATAGTCTATGTAAAGTTTTAAATTGAATTAGAATGTGTCTTACATTAATCGAGCATTTGTGCACATATAGCAAGTGTTTATCCCAACTCTCTTTCGAGATTTTTATAGCTAGTTCTTGTTCCCAATCTCTTCTAATTCTATCGGATGATGGTATTTCTATATTAAGGATGATATTATACAAGTATGATATTAAATTAGTTGATTCCGCCTTTATATTCATTGCATCGTCTAATAGGTCTGGAGACAAATTTTGATATCCTTGTGTATATTTTTTCAAATAGTCACGGATTTGAAAATATTTAAAATATTGAATACTTCTCAGATTGTATTTAAGTTGTAGTGGGTGAAATGACTTTTAAAAATGTCATTATCATACATGTCTCCAAACATTTTAATTCCTATTCTATCCCAGTATGTAAATGATTTATCTATAATAGATGGTTTAAACGACGGATTAATAACTATTGGTGAGAGAAGCGATAGGTTTCTTAATTTTAAGGTTAATTTTATTTGTTTCCAAATTCTAATTGTACTATGAATAATTGGATTTTTACTGTATATTGTATTATTCAATTTTGTTGGTGAGAGAAGGATCGCTCCTATATTAAAAGGGGAGCAATCCTCTCTCTCCATTACTATCCAATCCACCTGCTGGACAGAGTTGTACAACAGGTGAATCACATTTTTGACATTTGCTGCCCAATAATAATACAAAAAATTAGGGAGTGTTAATCCACCAAATTCTTTAGGTTTGCACAAATGTCTTCTTTGAATTCTATGGGATTTATAGTCCCATATAAAATTTGTGATATCGGCATCCCGTTTAAAAAAAAACTTTTTTGGTAAGCATATTGGTATTGATTGGAATAGATATAAAATTTGTGGTAGAAAGATAATTTTTATAGCATTTATTCGGCCTATTAAAAGACATCGGAAGAGTTTTCCAAAATTTAATCAGTGCGTTTAATTTATTAAGTAGGGGCATATAGTTTGCATTAAATAAAGATTTATATTTTCTAGTAATTTCAATTCCCAAATATTTAAATTTTTCTGAAGCAATTTTAACAGGTGTGTTGAGTCTTGAGGTTTTATCGTCATAATTTCACTTTTATTCCAATTTATTCTATATCCATTTAATTTTCTGAGGGACACTTCTATTCCAGTTACATAATTAATGAAATACTATAGAATAGTAATTCATACCATCATCAGTTCTATGCAATCGTTGTTTACCACCTTAAACAATCACCATATGGCGATGTTACAAACCTACCTTCAGCGGCGCTGCAGATCTGCCACGGGCTGTGTGCGCGACTTAGGCGCCTTTGGGGGGGCGGGATTAAAGTGCAGGTTTGTATCGCTTGTCGGAGAGGGATTTCCTCAGGCTGCTAGTCGATGAAGAAAAATCGATTGGACTTCCGTTCCCATTTTTTTTTAAATCGCTGGACAATTTAATAGTTGGATTTAAAGTAAAAAGCGACTTCTAACGCCCTCAACGCCTACAACGTGACAGATCGCACAAAGGGTAAGTCGATTATTTTTAATATAATCTTGCTTCCTGGGGTGGATTTAATCTAATTTTACGTTGCGAAAATGTTATTTGTAGGTATGTTACAAAGCCTACCTTCAGCGGCGCTGCAGTTCTGTCACTGCCCGTGTGCGCGACTTTGGAGCCTTTGAGAGGGGGGCGTGTTTAAAATGCGGTATTTCTCGAGACTATTCAAATCGATATTGAACAGGCTGTTTAGATGCTTGGGAAAAATCGCTTCGACATCGGTTTTATTAAATTTATTTTAAACTGCAGTGGATAATTTTTGCTGGAGTAAATTAAAAAGCATCTTCTAAAGCCGTCAACGCCGACAACGGGGACGGATTTCACGCACGGGACAGGTAAAAAAAAGCCGTTTTATTTACATATAAACTTGCTTCTTAGGATGCCTTTAATCAAAATTTTACGTTGCGAAAAGGTGACTATGAACCGGCAGTATTTTTCCTCCCGATATGGGGTTTAAATTCACCGCAACCGCAACGTTCCAATCAATCGCGTTCCACAAAAACCCACTCGCAAGAAATTGATAGATGTTTAGATCTAGTAATTGAATTTTGTAATTACCTACAATTAGGTAACTAACTAATTATATGCTTTAATTTCAGGTCATCCAAGTAAGATTGTTTCATATTTGTTTCAGAATGCTTCAATCTATAATAACTGAAAATTTCATTCAGTTCTCTTAATTTTTAAGAAAGTTATGGGCTTTTGACTGTCCTCGATCACAGCTTTTGAGTTAAGTCAATGGAAAAGCAATAGGGAACAAGATGCTAATTCCCGAGTATGAAAATGGCCATAACGTTTTTAATACTGAAGATATGAAAGTGAATTAGGTGTCAAATTAAACTTATTTTTATGCTTTATCTGATGGGAAAAATTGCAGACTTGATTTTTTAAATCTCAAAATTTTGTAACATTGCTATTATTTGGGCACCATATGATTCGACAGTGTCTTTCCTGCCGAAATGGGGTTAAAATTCATGGCAACCGCAACGTTCCAATCGATCGCATTCCAGAAACACCCACTCGCAAGATGATTAAAATCCTCATTTTTTTTGGACAATCATGTCATAAGAGGATCTAAATCGTCTATGTTTTGTGTTATTGTCTATCCATGGTCAATATTTTTATACTAATTATCCACAACAGGGATATTGTGCAAAAAAATAATAATTTTGATTATATTGAAAGTGGATGTTTCTTGATTAATTTATGGGAATTAAACATTAAATTCCTTCCATCTGGCATATAAGTTCATGACAGTGAGATTTAAAAATCATGTTATATTGTGAATTCTTACGTGAATGGGATTAGTTTGTTATTTGGATACTTTGGCTATTTAAAAAAAATATCCTTTTCTTAAGAAATGGATAGATGTTTAGATCTAGTTATTGAATTTAGATGAATTTGATTAGATGAATTTAATTGATTTGATGAAACTGATGAATATGAATTTTTTGTTGGGTATTTACTATTTGTTTTAGCGTTAACTTTATAATTTCTACCTTTTTTCTAAAACTGCAAATAATAACTTGTTTCTGTTAATGCTGTTCAGTGTTTTTTTTTCCTTTACATTTTAAACAGATGTCTCCAAAGAAGAAATGCAAAATTGTCAATCCAAATGCCCAGCAAAAGAGACTGATTTAGACAACATTCGCAGAGATGATCCGAATTTGGACTTCTACAAATGTGATGATCTACAGGACATTCTTAATGGGAAAGTAGTGGGCAGAAAGGCATGTCATGCGTGGTTTGAAGAGCAAAAACTTGTAGTTTACAATGCCAAAATTTAAAAGTTGAGGAAAAACAAGGTGTACAGAGTTGCTTATTGGTTACAATCTGAGGAGTATGATGATGCTACTGATTATGATATGCCAATGTACCAGCTAGCAACTGGTCTTCTCCATAAAGACTTGGTCTATTGCTAGAGATTGTAATTTATTTACCTATCTGTTACGGACTTACAGCATATAATACAATAATATTAAAGTTCTGATCTTGAGCAAATGTCTTGTGCTCCTACTCTCGCTTATTTTGATTCTAAACGACCGGTCACACTGACGTGTGATGCTTCACAACACGGCCTATGGCTGAATACATTCTTGAGAATGTGGCATCCTGTGCAGTGTGTAACAGCTTGGCACCTCATCAACAAAAGCAACCACTTCTCTCACACCCGGCCCCTGCCCTCCCGTGGTCTGCAAGATGACGGTAGCGGCAGCAAGCTTGTCGCCTATGCCTCGCGCACCATGACTGACACAGAACAACACTACGCCCAAATTGAAAAAGAGCTGCTGGCAGTCGTTTTCGCCTGCAAGAAATTCAACGACTTTATTTTCGGACATACGGTCACGATTGAAACTGACCACCAACCCCTAGTCAGCATCTTTAACAAACCGATTTATGCCTCTCCAGGACGCCTTCAAAAGTATGACATCGTTCTGACCTACAAACGTGGAAAGGATATGCACCTGGCTGACACTCTCTCGCATGCATCCCGAAAGACCTGCGAGGGTCCGCCCTCACCGGATGACGACTATATAATGACTGTGTCTTTCATTCCCTCGTCCTGTGTGGAGGACCTGGTTGCCCAGACTGCTGCTGACCGTACCTTATTCGCCTCCGTCATTAAGACAGACAGAATGGCCAGACAAGCACTACAATGTATCGCTGCCAGTTCGGCCCTTCTTTGCCTCCCGCGATGAGCTAGTACTACAGGATGGGATTATTGTAAAAGGCCACAAGGCTGTAGTCCCTGCTTCGCTACACAGCAAGTATTTTAACGCTGTCCATGCAGGGCACCCAGGCGCTGAAGCAACTGTCCTGCGAGCAAAAAACACGTTTTACTGGCCTGATATGGCTGAATACATTCTTAAGAATGTGGCATCCTGTGCAGTGTGTAACAGCTTGGCACCTCATCAACAAAAGCAACCGCTTCTCTCACACCCGGCTCCTGCCCTCCCGTGGTCCACAGTGGCAACTGACATATTTGAGTGGCATGGCAAGCGGTACCTGGTACTTGTCGACTCGTATTCCGGCTGGTTTGACATCGATCTTCTTAGTAGCACCACTTCTCATGGGATAGTTCTAAAACTCGCTCGCCATTTTGTAGATGACGGAGCTCCTTGCATACTGCTATCTGATAACGGAGGTCAATTTGCCAGCCAGCACTTCAAAGAGTTTGCTGCATGCTGAGGTTTTCGCCACATCGCCAGAAGCCCTGAATACCCTCAGTCGAATGGACTGGCTGAACGGGCTGTCAAGAGTGCCAAACAATTAATGGAACGATCCCACAGAGCTAATTCCGATGTGTACCTGGACCTGCTTAATCTACGCAACATCTCCCACGACCCCATCTTGGGTTCATCTGCTCAACATTTATTGTCAAGGCAGACCCGAACCATGGTGCCTGTTGCGGATCACGCATTGATCCTGCAGGTGGTCCCACCATCGGAAGTCCAGGCTGCAACAAACGTGTGACATTCAAAAACAGTGGTATGACAAAACAAGCAAGCCGCTGCCACCATTAACCAAGGGGCAAGTGGTTCGTTTGCAAGCTGACAAAGGTCATGACCGTATCGGTGTAATTTCTGGAACTGCCTCTTAGCCAAGCTCATATTTGGTCAGTACGGATGGCGGCACCTACAGACGTAACAGACAACAGAATGAGCCGGCTCCACCTCCGTATTATCTGGACCGTACAAATGTACTTCCGTCCACGTATAGCGGTATCGGTTCACCTATACCAGCATAACAACCAACTTCTGAAACGGCTATTCTGCCAATGGTGACGTTTCCTCCGCCTGTACCAAAGTCCCTTGTTTCACCACCAGGAATGCCGTTTCACTCTCCACCACCAGTCATACCACCGACTCCGTCCCCAGTGGCGAAAAACGGAAATGGTTTATATTGCATACGTGCTGGTCGTGTTGGCAAGCCCACCGTGAAGTACTCGGGCTAAGTTTGACTTTCCTCCAGCTTACTCTCAATTGCTATGGATGCCTTATTCAGTCAATGGTTTTGTATTTACACTTAATTCGTTAAGAGGGAGGATGTAGATCAGTGTCACTCATGCTATGTCATACTGTGGCTCCACCCACTGGTTTAATAGAAAGCTTTTTTCCCTTTCTTCCCCAGTTTTGAGTAGTATGTTAAGATGAAGTTCCTTATGCTGTATTGCTAATAAAAGTATTTGGATCTTAATCACTGTGTGTGAGTTAAGTCATTCCAACACTAATGTCATTTGGAGAAGGAGTTCTGCTATCCCTAACCAGTCTGCCCTTTATGTGACACGAACCCACCAACATAAATGACTTTCTAATCAGTTCAGCAACAATTAAGAATGGACAATAAAGACTTGCAACATCCACATCACATGAATGAATAAATTAAGACATTTATTGAGTTAGATTCCCACAATTCAGACAGGGTGTCCTTTCATCATTATTTTCCTGAAGGAGAACATAAGGGGCATGTTTAATTTATTTTTCAAATTTTGCCAATTTTATAGAATTGTTATTGATATGAACTGGGAAATAACTGTAAACTCAACTGTCACAGACTAGGGAAAGAGTCCCAGGGTGATAAAAAAACAAACAAGGGCACAGTAAATAATGAGTTGATATTGGTTCATATATATGATAAGTAAAAAAGATTGAGCACAATTGGTGTAACAGTGTCAATCAACTGTGAAAAATAATGCATTTTGTGGTTTTATCTGAACAATGTTACAAAACTGGGACTACAATAATAATAAGAAGAAATAATAAGAATATAATTTTGGAATGACATCAATTGGAGTATTGACCTGGAGACACAAGGAAATGCAAATGATGGAATTTTGAATAAAACACAGTGTTGGAGTAATTCAAGGTCAGCCAGACAGCATCTCTGGAGGACATGGACAGGCGATATTTTGGTTCGGGATCATATAACCATATAACAATTACAGCACGGAAACAGGCCATCTCGTCCCTTCTAGTCCATGCCGAACACTTATTCTCACCTAGTCCCATCTACCTGCACTCAGACCATAACCCTCCATTCCTTTCCCGTCCATATACCTATCCAATTTATTTTTAAATGATAAAATCGAACCTGCCTCCACCACTTCCACTGGGAGCTCATTCCACACAGCTACCACTCTCTGAGTAATGAAGGTCCCCCTCATGTTACCCCTAAACTTCTGTCCCTTAATTCTCAAATCATATCCTCTTGTTTGAATCTTCCCTACTCTCAATGGAAAAAGCTTATCCACGTCAACTCCGCCTATCCCTCTCATCATTTTAAAGACCTCTATCAAGTCCCCCTTCTGCGCTCCAAACAATAAAGACCTAATTTGTTCAACCTTTCTCTGTAACTTAGTTGCTGAAACCCAGGCAACATTCTAGTAAATCTCCTCTGTACTCGCTCTATTTTGTTGACATCTTTCCTATAATTTGCCGACCAAAACTGTACACCATACTCCAGAATTGGCCTCACCAATGCCTTGTACAATTTTAACATTACATCCCAACTTCTATACTCAATGCTCTGATTTATAAAGGCCAGCACACCAAAAGCTTTCTTTACCACCCTATCTACATGAGATTCCACCTTCAGGGAACTTCATATACACAGTTATTCCTAGATCCCTCTGTTCAACTGCATTCCTCAATTCGCTACCATTTACCATGTACGTCCTATTTTGATTTGTCCTGCCAAGATACAGCACCTCACACTTATCAGCATTAAACTCCATCTGCCATCTTTCAGCCCACTATTCCAAATGGCCTAAATCTCTCTGTAGACTTTGAAAATCTACTTCATTATCCACAACACCACCTATCTTAGTATCATCTGCACCTTACCACACCATCATGCAGATCATTGATGTATATGACAAACAACAGTGGACCCAACACAGATCCCTGAGGCACCCCAATAGTCACCGGCCTCCAACCTGACAAACAGCCATCCACCATTACTCTCTGGCATCTCCCATTCAGCCACTGTTGAATCCATCTTGCTACTCCAACATTAATACCCAACAATTGAACCTTCTTAACCAACCTTCCATGTGGAACCTTGTCAAAGGCATTACTGAAGTCCATATAGACAACATCCACCGCTTTACCCTCATCAATTTCCCTAGTAACTTCTTCAAAAAAATTCAAGAAGATTAATCAAACATGACCTTCCAGGCACAAATCCATGTTGACTGTTCCTAATCAGACCCTGTTTATCCAGATGCTTATATATATTATCTCTAAGTATCCTTTCCATTAATTCTCCCACCACTGACGTCAAACTAACAGGTCTATAATTGCTAGGTTTACTGTTAGAACCCTTTTTAAACAATGGAACAATATGCGCAGTACGCCAATCCTCCGGCACCATTCCCGTTTCTAATGACATTTAAAATATTTCTGTCATAGCCCCTTCTAATTCTACACTAACTTCCCTCAATGTCCTAGGGAATATCCTGTTAGGACCTGGAGACTTATCCACTTTTATATTTTTCAAAAGTGTCATTACATCCTCTTCTTTGAATCTCATAGTTTCCATAGCTACTCTACTTGTTCCCCTTACCTCACATAATTCAATATCCTTCTCCTTGGTGAATACCGAAGAAAATAAATTGTTCAATATCTCCCCCATCTCTTTTGGCTCTGCAGATAGCTGTCCACTCTGACTCTCTAATGGACCAATTTTATCACTCGTTATCGTTTTGCTATTAATATAACTGTAGAAACCCTTTGGATTTACTTTCACCTTACTTGCCAAAGCAACCTCATATCTTCTTTTAGCTTTTCTAATTTCTTTCTTAAGATTCTTTTTACATTCTTTATACTCCTCAAGCACCTCATTTACTCCATGTTGCCTATAATTATTGTAGATCTCTCTCTTTTTCTGAACCGTGTCCAATTTCCCTTGAAAAGCATGACTCTTTCCAATTATTACTATTTCCTTTCAACCGAACAGGGGCATAAAGATTCTGTACTCTTAAAATTTCACCTTTAAATGTCCTCCATTTCTCTTCTACATCCTTCCCATAAAACAAAATGTCCCAATTCACTCCTTTTAAATCCTTTCGCATCTCCTCAAAGTTAGCCTTTCTCCAATCAAAAATCTCAACACTTGGTCCAGTTCTGACCTTCTCCATAATTATATTGAAACTAATGGTATTGTGATCACTGGACCCGAAGTGCTCCCCAACACATACCTCCGTCACCTGACCTGTCTCATTTCCTAACAGGAGGACCAGTACTGCCCCTTCTCTAGTAGGTACCTCTATGTTTTGCTGCAAAAAACTATCCTGCACACATTTTGCAAACTCCAAACCATCCAGCCCTTTTACAGAATGTGTTTCCCAGTCTATGTGTGGAAAATTGAAATCTCCCACAATCACTACCTTGTGCTTACTACTAATATCTGCTATCTCCTTACATATTTGCTCTTCCAATTCTCGCTCCCCATTTGGCGGTCTATAATACACCCCTATAAGTGTAGCTACACCTTTCCCATTTCTCAGTTCCACCCAAATAGCCTCCCTAGACGAGCCCTCTAATCTATCCTGCCAAAGCACTGCTGTAATATCTTCCCTGACAAGCAATGCAACACCTCCACCTCTTGCCCCTCCAATTCTATCACAGCTGAAGCAACGAAATCCTGGAATATTTAGTTTCCAATCGCAGCCATCCTGCAACCATGTTTCACTAATCGCCACAATATCATACTTCCAGGTGTCAATCCAGGCTCTAAGCTCATCCACCTTTCTTACAATGCTCCTAGCATTAAAATATACACATTTAAGAAACCCACCACCTCTTATTCTCTGGATCCTCACTCACTTTGATTGTAGTGGGAGGGGGGAGCTTGAAAAGATGTGGGGGAGGGCCAAAGCCTCGCAGATGGGTGGAGAAAGGGTAGAGATCAAAAGGTGACGAAAGGACTTCCGGTTGCGACATGCTCTGCTAGCAGTCGCAAACTTTTTAGCTCCGCTGAAAAAATCGCGATTTTTCGCGTTAAAATCGGGTCTGGAGGTCGGGACCGTTTTTAAAAACTTACCGGAGCTTCATGTCGCGGTGCTGATGACGTCATCAGTAAGCGCCGCGATTTTAACGGAGGGAAAGTCATTTTAAATGAAAAGTACATCTCCAGGTCAGAGCCCACAGAGGAAAATCTCAAAACATCTGCTGAAGACTCTGGAACAGCAAGAAACTTCAGAACTGACCTCTGGAGAGGTCTCTGGAATGGCTACTCGATCTGCAAAAGAGAAAATCGAAATGGAGGACTTAAGAAACTCGGTAAGAGATATCAAAAATGATATGGAAGCTGGGAACAGTAAATTGATAGCCGGTAATGATAAAATACTTGAGGGTATTGAGGCTCTCCAAAAAAGAATTGAAGGTGTGGAAAAAGGACTATCGATAAAAATTGAAAAGGTGGCAGAAGAGACCACAAAGATGTTTGAGGCTGTGCACGAAACTGTGGCTGCAAATGCATCTGCAGTGAATGATTTGGAAGCTGCTGTGGAAGTGATGGCTGGAGAGATGCAGACTATGAAGTCAGAAATAGATAGTCTCAAGAACCAAGTCACAAAGGTTTCGAATAAATGTGTTGACCTAGAAGCTCGCTCAAGACGCCAAAATATAAGAATACGTGGTGTAAAAGAGGGAGCTGAGGGGGACAATGTTTGTGAGTTCGCTGCCAACCTAATTAAACACGTACTGAAGCTACCAGAAGTACCTGTAATTGAAGTAGCACATCGACTCCCCAGATTTAAATCAAGATCTCAAGGAGAACGTGCCTACCCACGACAGATCATAATTAAACTTCGGGATATCTCAACAATGGAAGCGCTGATGAAAAAAATCAACCACGGAGAGAAGATGATGTACAGAGGTGATACTATTAAACTCCTACGGGACTACCCTTATGAGATTGAGCAAAAGAGAAGAAAGTTCTCACAGACCAGAGAAGTTCTTTATGGTGTTAAGGGAGTTTTGTGTGGAGTGTTTTATCCGGCTAGAATGCGTATCACCTTTGAGGGAGTGTCAAAAACATTCACTAATTCGGATGAATCTCTCAAATACGCTCAAGAAATCGCGACTAAGGCTGCATCAACTGGAGATTGAAAACCAAGACGACAGGAACAAACGAACTTGCTTATTCTTCCAACAAGAGTATCACAAGGAAAGTGAATTAACTGAACACTGATTTTTTATTTTTTATTTGACTTCAAGCAACAGATTCTTAGTGAGACGTGGCTAGACATTATTATCTTCGCTGGAACATTGTGCTATGTAATTCAAGGACACTACGTGCTCAAACGAGGAAAACCTGATAACACGAGACGAACTGCTGGGCTGAGAGTGAAAAACATCACATGGCTTATATTGTTCATAAAAAATTGAAAAAACTGAGAACTAATAATAATTAACAATTAACAATACTAATATAGAAATAGCAATTGAAATAGATAAAAAATGTGCAGTCTGCTCTGTTTAGCAGATAACAGCAAGTGCTATGCAGCTCGAGAGTGGAGGGAGGGGGAGACCGGGTACCTGGCATAACTCCAGGAGCCAGACTCCCGTTAACCCTTCCAGCGAACAGCTCATTTTTAACAATATTAAAATCAATTTAAAATAGTTAAGAGATAATATACACTCGAGGTTGATATGAAAAATATATACGGCTTATATAGTTTTACAAAATGCTGAGAATTAATCATAATTAATAATTAACAATACTAATATAGAAATAATATTTGAAACTGATAAAACTGTGGTGCCTGCGTCATAACGCAGACAGCAGTTATCACCTATGTTCGCAGCTCGTGGAGAGGAGAGGAGATCAGGCACCTGGCACAATTCCAGGAACCTGACTCCGATTAATCCACTCAGTAAACCGCTCACTTTAACAATACTAAATTCATTTTAAAATAGTTAAGAGATAAAGAGTGAGTAGGATATGGAATCGAATACATTTGACACATATATAAATTGTAACTGGGTGAAACAGAACTGAATTGGAAACGGTAATGACCCCATAGATTTTGGGTAATAAATACAGCGGGGCTAACTTTATACCAACTACGCCGGAAGCGTTATGGATGTCGTACCCCACAGACGAGTGGGCCACTCACTACGGTGTTGAAATTTTAGACACCGTAAATTTATTTGATTTATATATATTTTTTTTAATCACAATATGTCACATCTGTGTGTTTTTTCTTCAAGGACAATCGCGCAGGAGAACTACCAAGGAAGTCTATAATAGAAATACTCCCAAAATAACCAGAGTCCGGAGGTATGAACGCACCACAATAATTAAGGTCATTAAAACTGGTAAAAATGCATGACGACAATCAAAAGAAAATAGGAGGAATCACATTATGTAGTTGGAATATAAGGGGGATTAATGAACCTATTAAAAGGGGCAAGATACTAGCTCAGTTGAAATCATACAACACGGACATTGCGTTTCTACAGGAAACACATCTTAAACAGCAAGATCAGACAAGACTGAGGGCGAACTGGATAGGCCAAACATTTCACTCTTCATTTACCTCCAAATCTAGAGGTACTGCAATTATTATTCGTAAAGGAATTCCATTTAAATCAAAGAACACTATTTTAGATAAGGAAGGGAGATATCTTATAGTAGCAGGGGAGATCAATAATATGCCAATTACGCTGGTAAACATATATGCGCCTAACTTTGATAACCCTCAATTTTTTAATAAAATTCTGAATATAATTGCAGAATCTAATTATCAAAATGTTATAATCGGAGGAGATTTTAATTGTGTTTTAGATCCTTATTTAGATAAATCGATGCAAAAACAAAAAGGTCAGACGAAATCTAAAACCAGTGAACTCTTACACACATATATGGAAAACACAAATATAACAGATGTATGGAGGATTGCAAACCCGACGGGAAGGGATTACTCGTTTTATTCAATGGTGCATAAAACATATTCACGGATAGACTATTTTCTTGTGGATACAAAATTAATTTCGCAATCTCTGAATCCTAAATATCATATTAATGCGATCTCAGATCATTCTCCGTTAACTTTTGTTCTAAAACTAGAAGGAATGTCTATGAATAAACCGTTCTGGAGGTTTAACTCACAAATTTTAAAAGACCCTCAAGGGAGTATCTATCTAAAAAAACAGATGGATCTATTTTTTGAGTTAAATGATACACCAGAGATATCCCCCACGTTATTATGGGAATCCTTCAAAGCATTTATAAGAGGAGTCATTATTTCATTTCAAGCTTATCAAAATAAAAAGAATAAGAATGAACAAAGACACTTAGAAGATCAAATAAAACAGTTAGATATAGATAATGCTAAAGACCCAACTATGGATAAACATAATAAAATACTACTACTGAAATTTCAGTTAAATAAATTACTGTCAGAGAAAGTTATAACATTATTTCAAATCACAAAACAAGAACACTTCGAATTCGGGGACAAACCCCACAAACTTCTAGCACGACAACTTAAAAAACGGGAAAAAGAGAATGCAATATTAAAGATTAAATCAGATAGAGGGGAAGTATTAACACTACCCAAGGATATTAATAAAAGATTTGCTCAATTTTACCAGAATCTATACACATCTAAAACGTCAATAGACAATAATAAAATCTCAGAATTTTTAGATAATTGTAATCTACCACAATTAGAACGCAGGGAACAAGAGGAACTGGGAGCACAAATTACTTCTAAGGAGATAGAAGACACAATAAAAACACTAAAAAATGGAAAAACACCAGGACCAGACGGATTCAGTAATGAATTTTATAAATCTTTTTATGATATAGTTACTCCACGATTACAAAAAATGTATACATATGCTTATAAAGAGCAAAACCTACCTGAAACACTAGCGGAATCAACGATCATATTAATACTTAAAAAAGATAAAAATATAGAAGAACCAGGATCATATAGAGCTATTGCTTTGTTAAATACGGATCAGAAAATAATAGCAAAAACATTAGCCAATAGATTAAGCAAGTATGTTAGTAGACTAATACATGAGGATCAAACAGGATTTATACCTAAGAGACACTCATTTAATAATTTGAGACGTTTGCTTAACATAATGCATTCACATAAATCTGATGACCAAGAGTTAGCTATCATCTCACTGGACGCAGAAAAAGCGTTTGATCAAGTAGAATGGGACTATATGATCAAAGTATTGCAAAAATTCCAATTGGGAGAAAACTTTATTGCATGGATAAAACTACTATATAACAAACCTACGGCTAGAATACTAACTAATAATATATTATCTTCAAAATTCGAATTATCTAGGGGCAACAGACAAGGATGTTCACTATCACCGCTGTTATTTGCTTTGGTAATTGAACCCCTTGCTGAAAAAATAAGAACACACTCGAATATTCACGGTTATAACACAAAATATTCAAACAACAAACTATCCCTATATGCTGATGATGTACTACTGTACATCACAAAACCACAAATTAGTATACCAAATATATTAAACTTAATTGAGGACTTTGGATCCTTTTCAGGATATAGAATAAATTGGAACAAAAGTGAAATTATGTCGATTAAACCAAAAGACTCAACACATCTCAGGAAATTCCCTTTTAAAATAGCTATGGAAAAATTCAAATATTTAGGAATTGAGATTACTAGAAATTACCATGATATGTTTAAAGCTAATTATAATCCCCTACTTAAGAAATTAAATAATCTGATTAAATTTTGGAAAACACTTCCGATGTCCTTAATAGGTAGGATAAATGCTATAAAAATGATTTTCTTGCCACAAATCCTTTACCTATTTCAATCAATACCTATATATCTCCCAAAAAAGTTTTTCAAAAAACTGGACTCAGACATTACAAATTTTATATGGGATTACAAATCCCACAGAATACAAAGAACACACCTTAACAAACGAAAAGAGTTGGGGGGTCTAGCGCTCCCTAACTTTATGTATTATAACTGGGCAGTAAATATTAAAAATATGATTCACCTGCTGGACAATTCTGCCCAGCAGGTGGACTGGATTATAATGGAAAAAGGGGATTGCTCCCCGAATAATATAGGAGCGATTATTCTCTCTCCAATAAATTTGAATAATAAAAATTATAATAAAAATCCAATTATATATAGCACTATTAGAACATGGAAGCAAATAAAACAGAATCTAAAATTAAGAAACCTATCTCTCTTAATACCAATAGTCAATAACCCATCGTTTAAACCTTCAATCATAGATAAAGCATTTATACAATGGGAAAGAATGGGAATTAAAACGCTCGAAGATCTGTATGAATTAGAAAAATTACTATCATTCCAACAACTACAACTGAAATATAATTTGAAAAATAATCAATATTTTAAATATCTACAAATCTGTGACTATTTGAAAACACACACAAAAGATTATTATAATATGCCTTCCGACTTACTAGATGAAGCAATGAAGACAAAGGCGGAATCAGTTAATTTAATATCATACTTATATAATATCATCTTAAATATAGAAATACCCACAACAGATGGAATTAGAAGAGATTGGGAACAAGATCTAGGTATAAAAATTTCAAAAGAGAGTTGGGATAATCATTTATTACAGGTGCATAAATGCTCGATCAACGTACGACATACGCTTATCCAATTTAAAACATTACATAGATTATATTATTCAAAAACCAAACTAAATAAAATCTTTCCTAACGTCTCACCAATCTGTGATAAATGTATATGTCAAGAAGCTACCATAGCACATTCTTTTGTTTTTTGTACAAAAATCCAAAAATTCTGGTTTGAAATATTTGATATTTTTTCAAAATTAATCAAAATAAAACTGGTACCAAAACCAGAATGGATTATTTTTGGAATATCGGAAGGTATTCCTGAATTAAACGTGTATCAGAAGAATTTACTCAATTATGGGCTAATAATGGGAAAAAAGCTTATACTTAAATTCTGGAAAAATGCGCCCACACCAACAATAAAAATGTGGACATCAAATATGTTGGAAACATTACATCTGGAAGAGATGAGATTCCTCCTAGTAGGCAAAGTAGATCAATTTCAAAAGACGTGGTCTACGTTTTTGGACCTATTACAAGCATGAGGTGCAATAGTAATTTAGAAAAACAAATAAATAAATAAAAGGTATCTGGACCTGGTAATGGGAGGTAAAATAAAAACAGACTTGGTTGGTAGTTCCTTCTCTATGAAGTATGGTATAAGAATTATAATAGAGCGATTGTTCCTTCTTTCTTTCTCTTTTTTTTTCTAGGGTCTATTTTCTAACTTTACTTCCTTCTCTAACTTCTTTTCTAAGGGGCTTTCTTTTCCCAACACTCTTTTGCACTTCACAACCTTTGTGCACTTTCTTCACTTTTCTTACTTCTTTCTTTTTCTTTCTTAAAGATTAAAAAAGTGAAGCGGTACAAAAAATGTATTAATATATACGTGTTGTACATTACTGTAATCTACCGTACTTCTAAAAAATAAAAAATATAAAAAAAAAAAAAGGTGACGAAAGAAGAGCGAAATGTAAAGCCAGAGTGAGGGATATAGGTGGAAGCGAACATGGGGTTTGGGAGAGGAAGCGGGATAGTGGGATAAATTATGTAAGAAAGAATAGTAAGATTAAACGAGAACTTACCAGTTTGAAGTTTGATCTATATTTTATGAGGAGTTACGTTGGTGATTACGTGAAGAACCCCGTCAGGGCGCATGCGCGTCAATCTTCAAAGCAGCGGTATGAAATCACAGACAAAACCATAATTGAAGTAACATATTAAGATGATCAACATGAGAACTACCATTATGACCTTTTTTCTATGAGAGAGGGTTGGGCGTGGCGGGCACGTAATCACCAACGTAACTCCTCATAAAATAAAGATCAAACTTCAAACTGGTAAGTTCTCGTTTAATCTTACTATTTTACTTCGGAGTCACGTGAGTGACTACGTGAAGATTTTAAAGCTCTGTGATTTTTATGCCGCAGATCAAAATCCCGGCTTCTCACTGCATCGATTGACTGAGTATCATCAATAATGCTGTAAACATGACATTGCATATCATGCAAAAACAAAACAGTTTTATTTTTGGTCATAAAACAACCAATAAACCCTCTTAATGTAGGGCAACAAACGAAACAGAATGAAACAGTATTGAAAACAGACTTTAAACAATAGCAACCGCACTCAATATTGAGTTAGCAAACAGCCCACCATCGGCAATCGGCCCATGGTAGTATTGCTGAAACACAAGTTCATTTTTCCAACCTGCGGCTTTTAATATATGGTCGATGGGAACGTCCATCGCCCTGGCTGCGGATGTTGCTACTGCGCTAGTGGAATGAGATGTAAACACATAAATGTTAATTCCTGCCTGAACCAACTCTTGCTTTAACCACCTTGAGATAGTCTGAACTGCCACTCTTTTATGTTGGCTTTTTGTAACTGACAAATAATCCTGTTTCTTCTTGTCTTAAAGCCCTTGTGGCTTCAATGTAATGTAACAAATGTGTCCTTACACATAAACATGGAGCTGTAGGATATGCTGAGAACACAATCTTAAAACCTGTCACACCTGGCCTGCTTTGTTTGAGCAGGTCAGAAATATAAAACAGAACATTCTCTGTATTCACTTCCATTCTCTCGAACTGAAGTTTTTTGGAAAGTCTGCACTCTCTGTACTGACACCAATGCCATTAGCATAGCCAATTTCATGGTTAATTTTAACAAAGTTATAGCCGTGACAGGGACCCAATGATGAAGTATGTTACGAACAACGCTTACCTCGCAGATTACCATATACCTAGGCTTAGGCGGTTTGGAATTAGATTCCTTTCATCAACCTAGATATGAGAGGGTGAGAACCTATACTTTGTGTCCGTGTACCTATTACAAGATATGCGGACAAAGCACTTCTAGCTGTATTGATAGCAGTATAGCTAAGATCTTCATCATAATAAAGTGCAGATAAACTCTAACACATTTTCAATAACTACAGTATCATATTGAATATTCTTTTGAACACAATATTGTCCCTTTTTTTTTTTTTTTTCATAAGTCATATACTGTTTTTGAGTACTCTTTGTCCAGACTGCAGCGAGTATATACACCGTTGGCCTAGAAAGTCCTCGACCAATGTCAGGCATTCTTGAAACCTGCAAACTAACAGATCGATACCGTCACATAACGGATGAACTTAATGCGTTACTGGATGCTCCAGCAAATTCCTACTGTTTGGAATCAGCAAAAAGAAGTTGGATCGCTATCTGTAACATCAAAGGGAACCATGGTTGAATCAGGCAATTTGGTATCACCAAAACCCCTGAAGCGGCATCCTGCTTGATTTTCTCAAACACCGACCTATGAGGCAGAATGGTGGGAAAATGTACACAAACATATCATCCCAATTTAGTGAAAAAGCATCAATTGCCACTGCCCCTGGATCTGGTGCCTATGAAACATATTTTGGCCTTCCATATAGAAGTACTATGTTCTTGAACACATCCTGGTTCCACATCCACTCTGTGTTATGATGGAATTTTCGTGAGCTGCCATCTGGTACTACATTAAGTTTCCCTGGCAAATAGATAGCTCCAATCCAAATCTCTCTATCCCTACTCCAGGTCCAATTGTATTTGCCAACCTGTCACATGATAACGATTTGATTCCACCCATGTGATTCATATCAGCAACTGCTGCAGTGTTGTCTATTTTGCACTGCACATGCAAACTAGTTTAGTTAGTGCCATAAGCCTTGAGTCCATAAAATACTCTTGGTTAATTCCCCATGTATGCAGAAGCAATGTTCATCTGTCTCCACCGCTGATTCTTGTATCAGTAGCACCCTACCCAAGTGCTCTGACATCTGTCTGCAAATCATGGAAGCTTGGTCCAATAACACTTTGGAACTACTAGTGGACACATGCTGAATCCACCATTGTACATCAGCAACAGCCTCTATTGATAGAAGCATAGGTCTATTATAATGACCCCAATGTATCCTCAATGCTTGTTCCTTTGACCTTTGTAATTGTAGATAATAAAGTCGCCATATTGAACTGCTGGAAATGCTGCCAGCCATTACCACAGCAGTCTTGTCACCTGGCTAATTGAAGGCTGTGTGTTAGCAATTAACTTGATATAGCTCTTAATTAGCTCTACCCTTTTTTGCCTGGGCAAGGTCACAATGATGTTGATTAAGTCCATTGTGAACCCAACTAGTCAATTTGTGTCACAGGTATAAATTTAGATTCCTCAGAATAGCTTATAAAGCCCAATTAAAAATCGTTTTTTACCAACTGCCACTGATACTTCAGCTGTTTCCTTTGATTGTCCTACAATCAAGATATTATCTAGCTAAGCCATGAGCACATGACCTTGACTTCTCATCATGCCTAGAATAGGTTTTAACAACTTTGTAATCCCTCTCGGAGCTGAAGACAAACCATTAGGCAGTGGATTGTATTGGCATAATTCCCCATCCAGCTGAATTTTAAATCTTCTATCCTGCAAATGAACAGACACTGAATCCGCATCTTTAAGATCTCCTTCACAAACGTTTCCATCTTAAAATGTCTATACCGTACAAAAGAGTTAAGCCTATTCAGGTCTGTATAATTCTGCATCCCCCCCATCCTTTTTTGGTCTGGGAAAGATATTGGACACAAACTGATGGCTTTGGTAAACTGCCTTAGCAATTACACCTTTATTACATAAGCTTGCAAGTTCCAGCTGAACTTCCAATTGTTCAGTGATACTGAAGTCAAACTCCTTTTTTGGAACATGTTGCATGGGTAAATCAGAATTTGCATTTAAGCTTTATTCGATGCCCTTGAATAACCTTCAGTATAAACATATCTGAGGTAAACATTTAATTGTATCACATTAGATCTGTCTACATGAGAACCAGACCCTCTTACCTCCTTACCACCTGGCATTCTTCCCCGGCCTTGAACTGGATATCTCACCTCCGTGGCGGTGCTACAGCCGAACGCCAACTGCGCTGCATCGTAGCTGGACTCGTCCCTTGCCCGGACCAGTCTGCTCCCTTATAGGGATACTTCCGCTTTGGTGAATATGTGGCTGCCGTCTTAGCCTCCTCCTCCAGCTCCTTCACCTGCTGTGCGAAATCCTCGCCAAACAGCTGTGCCAGTTGCACTGTGCCAGGCTGGCAGAGTGAAGCATATTTAGCATTGATGGTTGGTCTAATCGCATCTTGCGGAGGCAATTGATCTGAAAGTGGGCACTCCACAATAGCGCCTTTTGTTGTAATTTGTCATGCCCTCTCCATCCACCATCCTGGCAAAGCTCGTTATACCAGATGCCAGCAACTTTAAAAATATGCTGGAGCTTCACATGCTCCTGGGCTTTCATTAGTATGCCCATCTTACCCCAATTCTTCCTGTTCCCAACAGGAACTTTTAACAGTCCACAGTTGATTGGGGCTTCATACTTCGTTACTATCTCATCCATTGTCAGCTCCTGTAGCTGATGTGAGACTTGGTAATTTATGCTGGTGGCAAGTTCCTCACCCAGAGGCTCACCAGCATCCGACGACATGGCAAACCGTGCTGCACACGGTGTCAGCTTTGACAGCTGCCTGCCCTCCCTTTGGAAGTCGTCGGACTCAGGGTCAGAGCGTACCTGCCCTTCTGCACTCACCTCTTGCAAAGAGGGTGCTTTCAAGCAGGCCTCTACTAGGCACTGCCAGCGGAGCCGTCCCCACGGCCTCCCGCCTGCACAACTCCTCCTGGAGTATGGCTTTATGAAGCAGGCCTCTCCAAGGCACTGCCAGCGGAGCCTTCCCTAAGGCTTCCCGCCTGCACAACTCCTCCTGGAGTTGTGGCTTTATGAGGCAGACCTCTCCTAGGCACTGCCAGCGGAGCCTTCCCTATGGCTTCCCACCTGTACTACTCCTCCTGGAGCGTCTCTGTGGAGCAGCCCCTGTATGAGCTGCTCCTTTTGGATAACCGCTGGGGAACGGTATCCTGTCCCCGACGGGACTCTCATGGCCCGACTCTGCGGAGTCTATAGCCCTTACTGACTTGGCTTATGCCGACCGCCCGACTAGCGGTGGCTGTGTACCCGGCTGGGCACTTTGCCAAGTCTGTCGCCGCACCGCTACCGGCTTGCGACTCCCCCGAGGTGACAGGCTGCCTTTCAGAGACTGCGTCCCGCAGCTCTCTCTCTCCTTGTCGGCAGCAGCCTGCACCTTTCCCTTGTTCCTGCATATGGGGAAAAAAACACACAGAAACAATTTCTCTACTTTTTTCTAACTCCTCCAAAGCCTCCCCGACTTTGGTGGAGCTGTATTTACTCACGTTGCAGCAGGACGTCCGTGCTCCTGCTGCCGTTCGCACCAATGCGTCCGACGTAATGACGCGCATGCGCCCTGACGGGGTTCTTCACGTAGTCACTCACGTGACTCCGAAGTAAAATTGCAGATACTGGTTTGATGTGTATGGGGAGGGATAGAGGGGCAGAGGAAAGTGAGGAAGGGATGTAACCTAAAACTGAAGGATTCAATATTCATAGTTTAAAATTGTAAACTACCCTGGCAGATTATAAGATGCTGTTCTTCCAGTTTGCCTCTGTGTGGCCTCCCTCTGGCAGTGGACAGAAAGATTGGTGGGAGTTACAATGATTAAAATCTAGTGATCACTTGCCAGGCTTTGTCCTGCCCGCGCCTCCATTCCAGCTTCTTCCCCCCATACTACAGTCAGTATGAAGGGTCCTAACCCCCCAAACATCATCTATCCTTGTCCTTCAGAAATGCTGCCTGACCCACTGAGGTACTGTAGCACTTTGTTGAGTATTTACGTGGATAGAAAGTATAATAATAGGAATACACCTGTGATTGTGCTCCACTGCTGATTTACAAGATCAGCAAGAAAGTATTGGTATATAGCTATAATCAGGTGGATTTCCAGTGTATGATAAAAAAAAACGTGCAATTGAAAAACCACATGGCTGCCCATTACGTCAAATTAAAGTTTAATCTGTTAAATGGATAAGGATTTACTCACAATCTCTAGGATTCATAAAATTATGCTTTACTCACAATTTTAGTGCAAACTTGTGTACTTTGAAAATGTTGTTTCTTGAAGTAAAGTGGTCAGATACTGTTTCTCCATATCTTGCCATCAACCAATCCCAGCAAATAAAGAAAATGGCCAACAGAGTTAACACAAGAAGTCCAACGGCTCTTTTGAAGTTCATAACACACGCTGCAATCACCGTACAAAAGTAGCCTGCAATAAAGTATGGATTTATTTATGTGTAGGAAGGAACTGCAGATGCTGCTATAGACACAAACTGCTGGAGTAACTCAGTGGGACAGGCAGTTCTCTGGAGAGAAGGAATGGGCGGCGGTTCGGGTCAAGACCCTTCTTCAGACTGAAACGTCACCCATTCCTTCTCTCCAGAGATGCTGCCTGTCCCACTGAATTATTCCAGCATTTTGTGTCTATTGATTTCTTTATCTATATCAGGGGCCTCCAAACTTTTCAGTATGAGGGCCACATTATATATTTAGCAAATTTTTGCGGGCCCTACGAAAAAATAAAGAAATGTCAGTTTTATAAATTTAATGTCTCTCTGTCTCTCTGCCTCTCTATCTCTGCCTCTCTCTCTGCCTCTCTCTGCCTCTCTCTCTGCCTCTCTCTCTTTCTGCCTCTCTCTCTGTCTCGCTCTCTCTGCCTCTCTCTCTCTCTCTCTGCCTCTCTCTCTCTGCCTCCCTCTCTCTGCCTCCCTCTCTCTGCATCCCTCTCTCTGCATCACTCTCTCTCTGCCTCTCTCTCTCCCTCTCTGCCCCTCTCTCTCTGCCACTGCCCATCTCTCTCTCTCTGTCTCTCTCTCTCTGTCTCTCTCTGCCTCTCTCTGTCCCTCTCTCTTCCTCTCTCTGCCTCTCTCTCTCTGCCCCCTCTGCCCCTCTCTCTCTCTCTGCCTCTCGCTCTCTGCTCCCTCTCTCTGCCTCCCCCTCTCTGCCTCCTCCTCTCTGCCTCTCCCTCTCTGCCTCTCCCTCTGTGCCTCTCCCTCTGTGTCTCTCTCTCTGCCTCTCTCTCTCTGCCTCTGCCTCTCTCTCTGCCTCTCTCTCTCTGCCTCTCTCTCTCTCTCTCTGTCTCTCTCAGCCTCTCTCTCCACCTCTCTCTGCCTCTCTCTCTCTCTCTGTGCCTGCCCCATGCTTTCTCTGCCTCTCTCTCTCTCTGCCTCTCTCTCTCTGCCATTCTCTGCCATTCTCTCCCTCTCTCTGCCTCACTCTCTGCCTCTCTGCCCCTTTCTCTGCCCCTTTCTCTGCCTCTCTCTCTCTCTGCCTCTCTCTGTCTCTCGCTCTCTCCGCCTCTCTCTCTCTGCCTCTCCGCCTCTCTCTCTGCCTCACCCTGCCTCTCCCTTTCTCTGCCTCTCCCTTTCTCTGCCTCTGTCTCTCTCTCTCTGCCTATCTCTTTCTGCCTCTCCCTGTCTGCCTCTCTGTCTGTCTGTCTCTCTCCCTCTGCCTCTCTCTCGCTCTGACTCTCTCTCTCTGCCTGTCTCTCTCTCTCTGTCTGTCTCTCTCTCTGTCTCTGTCTCTCTCCGTCTCTCTCACACCGTCTCTCTCACTCCCTGTGTGTGTCTCTCTCTGTGCCTCTCTCTCTGTCTCTCTCTCTCTGTCTCTCTCTCTGTCTCTGTCTCTCTGTCTGTCTCTCTGTCTCTCTCTCCCTCTCTCTCTCTCTCTCTCTCTCTCTCTCTGTCTCTATCTCTGTCTGTCTCTCTTTCTCTCTCTCTTTCTCTGTCTCTCTTTCTCTGCCCCTTTCTCTCTTTTTCTGTCTCTCTTTCTGTCTCTCTTTCTCTGTCTCTCTTTCTCTGTCTCTCTTTCTGTCTCTGTCTCTGTCTCTCTCTCTGCCTCTGCCTCTCCCTCTGCCTCTCCCTCTCTCCTCTCCCTCTCTGCCTTTCCCTCTCTGCCTCTCCCTCTCTCTCTGCCTCTCTCTGCCTCTGCCTCTCTCTCTCTGCCTCTGCCTGTCTCTCTCCCTCTCTGCCTCTCTCTGCCTCTCTCTCTGCCTCTCTCTGCCTCTCTTTCTGCCTCTCTCTCTGTCTCTCTTTCTCTCTCTCTGCCTGCCTCTCTGCTCCTTTCTCTCTGCCTCTCTCTCAGCCTCTCTGCCTCTTCCTCCCTCTATCTGCCTCTCTCTCTCTCTCTGCCTCTCTCTCTGCCTCTCTCTCTCTCTGCCTCTCTCTCGAAACCTCTCTCTATCTGCCTCTCTGTATCTGTCTCTCTCTCTCTCTGTGTCTCTCTGCCTGCCTCTCTCTCTCTCTGCCTCTCTGAATCCCTCTCTCTGTCTCCCTCTCTGTCTCTCTCTGCCTCTCCCTCTCGCTCTCCCTGTCTCTCTCTGCCTCTCCCTGTCTCTCTCTGCCTCTCTCTGCCTCTCTCTCTCTCTGCCTCTCTCTCCATCTCTCTGCCTCTCTCTCTCTCTCTCTCTCTCTCTCTCTCTCTCATTCTCTCTCTCTCTGCCTCTCTCTCACTCTCTCTGCCTCTCTCTGCCTCTCTCTCTTTCTCTCTCTCTCTCTCTCTTTCTCTGTCTCTCTCTCTCTGCCTCTCACTGTGTGTCTCTCTCTATGTCTCTCTCCCTATGTCTCTCTCTCTCTGTCTCTTTCTCTCTGTCTCTCTTTCTCTGTCTCTCTTTCTCTGTCTCTCTTTGTCTCTCTCTCTCTCTATCTATCTATCTATCTATCTATCGCTATATCTGTCCCTGTGTAAACTACCGCGGGCCCCGTCTTCTCCAGCAGTACGGCGATGATGTCGAGTGGGGGGGCAGGCGATGGTCCCTGGAGCCGAGGGAGAGGCTGAGGGTACCCGGCACGGTGTCTGCCTGCCCCCGGATTGCAACTGGTGCGTGGACCTGGGGCAGGGAGACACTGCGCCGGGTACCCTCGGGGCTCCAGGACGATCGCTCCCCCCCTGACGCAAGGTGGCGGTGGCCTGGCCCGGGGGTGGGGGGCAGAAAAGGAAACTTATCCGTGGAGCTGTCGGGTCCCTGAGGGGCAAAACAAGATTTTGATGCCAGTCAAGTAAAGACGGGAGGGGTGGGGCAAGTGGGGGCGCTGTTTTATATCGCTAGCACAGAACCACTAAATAGCCCACAGCACGGAACGTGTGAAGAGCTTGCTGCGGGCCGGATAAAATATCGTGGCGGGCCGGATGTGGCCCGTGGGCCATAGTTTGGAGACCCCAAATGGCGTCAAGTTGGGATAAATGGCGTCAAGTTGGGATAAATGGCGTCACGTTGAGAAAAGGGGAAGTACAACGGGATCTGGGGTTCCTTGTACATCGGTCTATGAAAATAAGCATGCAGGTACAGCAGGCAGTGAAGAAAGCAAATGGCATGTTGGCCTTTATAACAAGAGGAATCGAATGTAGGAGCAAAGAGGTCCTTCTGCAGTTGTACAGAGCCCTAGTGAGACCACACCTGGAGTATTGTGTGCAGTTTTGGCCCCTAATTTGAGGAAGGACATTCTTGCTATTGAGGGAGTGCAGCGTAGGTTTACAAGGTTAATTCCCGGGATGGTGGGACTGTCATATGCTGAGAGAATGGAGCAGTTGGGCTTGTACACTCTGGACATTAGAAGGATGAGAGGGGATCTCATTGAAACATATAAGATTGTTAAGGGTTTGGACACGCTAGAGGCAGGAAACATGTTCCCGATGTTGGGTGAGTCCAGAACCAGGGGCCACAGTTTAAGAATAAGGAGTAAGCCATTTGGAACGGAGACGAGGAAACACTTTTTCTCACAGAGAGTGGTGAATCTGTGGTATTCTCTGCCTCAGAGGGCGGTGGAGGCAGGTTCTCTGGATGCTTTCAAGAGAGAGCTAGATAGGGCTCTTAAAAATAGCAGAGTCAGGGGATATGGGAAGAAGGCAGGAACGGGGCACTGATTGGGGATGATTAGCCATGATCACAATGAATGGCGGTGCTGCCTCAAAGGGCCGAATGGCCTACTCCTGCACCTATTGTCTATTGTCTATTGATCTATATTGGATTCAAATCCCACTAGAGCAACTGGAAAACGTAAATATAAATCCCATGTTTAAAGATAGTTATGCAAAAGGATAAAACTATTACTTAGGCGAAAATGCTAAATTGGGGGAAGGTCTAATTAAAATAGTATTAGACAATAACAGTTGAAAGCAACTATTTGAGGGCAAATTCACATCTATCCACATCTAACATGTGGGAGTCTTTTAAAGGCCAGTGATCGGAGTTCATGACCAGATTCAGATTCATACAGCAATAATAAATACAACAATATGAAAAATAAATACAATGGAAGATACAAAGTGCTGGTGTAACTCAGCGTATCGGGCAGCATTTATGGAAAACATGAATAGGCAAAATCAGGAGGTAGCTCGAATGTAGGCGAAACATCACTCCCTGACGAGCTCAATACGTTTTACGCACGCTTTGATAGGGAGAACACTGATGTGCCTTCTCGAGCCCCCATTCGCTGTAATGGTATTTCGGTCATGGTCACTGAGGTCGACATCAGAAAATCCTTCAGAGGGGTGAACCCTCAGAAAGCGCCGGGACCTGATGGCATACCCGGTCGTGTTCTAAAAACCTGTGCGGGTCAACTGGCTGGAGTTTTTACGGACATTTTCAACCTCTCACTTCTGAGGTCTGAGGTTCCCACCTACTTTAAGAGGGCATCAATTATACCGGTTCCCAAGGCAAGGTGACATGCCTCAATGACTATCGACCAGTGGCACTAACGTCGGTGGTGATGAAGTGCTTTGAGAGGTTGATCATGGCGCAAATCAACTCCTACCTCGACAAGAACCTGGACCCACTGCAGTTCGCTTACCGCCACAATAGATCAACGGTGGATGCGATCTCGCTGGCTCTCCGCTCCGCTCTGGACCACTTGGACAACAAAAACTCATATGTCAGGCTGTTATTCATTGATTACAGCTCGGAATTTAACACAATCATCCCCTCCAAGATGGTTACCAAACTCTCAGAACTGGGTCTCTGCGCATCCCTCTGCAATTGGATCCTCGACTTCCTCATTCACAGACTACAGTCTCTCCATATTCGTGGAAATTTGTCAGCCTCGATAACAATCAGCGCGGGAGCACCTCAAGGCTGCGTGCTCAGCCCACTGCTGTACTCACTCTATACTCATGACTGCGTAGCCGGTCATAGTGCGACTCCATCATCAAGTTCGCTGACGACACCACTGTTGTGGGACGTATCACTGATGGAGATGAGTCAGAGTATAGAAGTGAGATCGACCGTTTGACCAAATGGTGCCAGCACAATAACCTGGCTCTCAACACCAGCAAAACCAAGGAACTGATTGTGGACTTTGGAAGGGGTAGGATGGGGACCCATACTCCCATTTACATCAACGGGTCGATGGTGGAGAGCGTCAAGAGCTTCAAATTCCTGGGCGTGCATATCTCTGGAGATCTCTCATGGTCTGAGAACATGGATGCAATTGTAAAGAAAGCCCATCAGCGCCTCTACTTCCTGAGAAGATTACGGAGAGTCGGTATGACAAGGAGGACTCTCTCGAACATCTACAGGTGCACAGTAGAGAGCATGCTGACTGGTTGCATCGTGGCTTGGTTCGGCAACTTGTGCGTCCAGGAGCGGAAAAGACTGCAAAAAGTGGTAAACACTGCCCAGTCCATCATCGGCTCTGACCCCCCTACCATCGAGGGGATCTATCGCAGTCGCTGCCAGCATCATCAAAGACCCACACCATCCTGGCCACTCACTCATCTCCCCGCTGCCTTCAGGTAGAAGGTACAGGAGCCTGAAATCTGCAACATCCAGGTTCAGGAATAGTTACTTCCCCACAGCCATCAGGCTACTAAACTCAACCCAAACAAAACTCTGATCATTAATAGCCCATTGCACTTTATCTATTTATGTGTGTATATATATATTCATTGGTATATGGCCACACTTGTAGATTGATGATGCATGTGAATCAATCACACTTAGTTGGCATCACTAACTCCGCCCCATTATAACAATTATACTAACGCCCATTCCCAGCACCGTTAGTTGAAGCAGCCAGGATGAACTGACAACACCTAGATCTGTAATGCTGCTAAGTTAATGTGCTGAATAAAGATGTGTGTAAATCATATACGCTTTGAAGTGATTTACAACACTGATCTGTTCTGCTATGTATTTATTTATGCCTACTATATTCTGCTGTGCTGAAGCAAAGCAAGAATTTCATTGTCCTATCTGGGACACATGACAATAAACTCTCTTGAATCTTGAATCTTCTAGGTGACGTTTCAGGTTGGGACCCTTCTTCAGACTGATTGTGGTGATCGAGAGGGAGGAGAAAGCTGGAAGAGAGGGAGGGCAGGACAAAGCCTTGCAAATAATAGGTGGATACAGGTGAGATGAGGTATCTCCAAAAACCTTTCTCCCCTTTGTTTATCTCTTTTCTCCAACACCCGGGACAGACTATTGACTGATGTCTACAACAAAACCATCAACTCCCACAGTATTCTGGACTATACCTATTCCCACCCTGCCTCTTGCAAATAGTCAATTTCTCTGTCTCCATCACACCTGCTTTCCTAGATGAGGCTTTCCATTCTAGGACATCCAATGTGCTTTTTCTGTTTCTTCTACTATCATAGATGGATCCTCCCATGTCTCATCTGTGTTCCGTACTTCTGTAGTTCTGCTTTCGCTCCACATCCACCCAGATAGAACAAGGATATAATTCACCTCACCCTCACGTTTCGCCCACCGAACTCTGCATCCAACACATTATTATCCATCATTTCCGTCACCTTCAAAATGATCCCACCACCAGTCACATCTTCCAATCCCCACCTCGTTCCACCTTCTGCAAAGACCGCTCCCTCTGAAACTCCTTCGTTCATTCATCCCTTCCCGGCCAAACCACCCTCTCCCCGGGGTACATTCCGCTGCAACCGTAAGAGATGTAACACCTGTTCCTATACCTCTTCCCTCACATCCATCCAGGGTCCCCACAGCATTTCTCCCAGGTAATACAGAGGTTCACGTGCACCTCCTCCAACTTCATCTACCGCATTCAGTGTAGCCTTCCCTATGCCGCATCCATTTCTACCCTTCCACCTAAACTCCTTTCTCTGGATTCGCTATTCAAACATTTTGTCTTTTAATCTTTGTCCAACCATCAGACTATCAAAAAAACTTACCCGTAACTACCTATCACTTGCCAGTTTTCGTCCTGCCCTCCTCTCTTCCAGCTTTCTTGGCCTCACCCCCCCCCCCCCATCACAATCAGTCTGAAGAAGGGTCCCAACCTGAAATAATTTATCCATGTTCTTCAGATATGTTGCATGACCCACTGAGTTACTCCAGCACTTTCATTTTTTTTTTAAACTAGCATCTGCAGTTCCTTGTTTCTCTGATAAATACAACGAGCATGTTTGTGCGAAGATGAAAGATAAGGATGGCAAGGTTCAGGAACACAAAAATGCTGGAGAAACTCAGCGGGTGCAGCAGCATCTATGGAGCGAAGGAAATAGGCAACGTTTCGGGCCGAAACCCTTCTTCAGCATCTGCAGTTCCTTCTTAAACGCAAGGTTCAGGAATCTTGGATGACATATTCAAAAGGGTTTTTGCAAACTTCTACAGATACATTATAGAAAGGATTTTGACGGGTTACATCTCAACCTGGTGTGACAACTTCTCTGACCTTCCGAACATGGTGTGGTAAACACTGCGCAGTTCATCAAAGGCTCATCACTTTATTCTATATCGTCCATCTTCACAGTACTTTGCATCAGGCTGGAAGAATCATCAAGTACTCTGCAGAAGTGTCATCAAGGATGCCTGAAACCATGGCCTTTCCCTTTTGTCTCTTCTACCTTCTGGAACTTACAGAATCTTCAATTTTGGACTTCTGATTGCAGTAGTCTTTGTATCAACTGCGTTCTGCATTTGTTGTCGTGTTTATTGTTGCATCTGTCATTACAATAGACAATAGATAAAAGGTGCAGGAGTAGGCCATTCAGCCCCTCGAGCCAGCACCGCCATTTAATGTGATCATGGCTGATCATCTACAATCAGTACCCCGTTCCTGCCTTCTCCCCATATCCCTTGACTCCGCTATCTTTAAGAGCTCTATCTAACTCTCTCTTGAAAGCATCCAGAGAACAGGCCTCCACCGCCCTCTGAGGCAGAGAATTCCACAGACTCACAACTCTGTGTGTGAAAAAGTATTTCCTCATCTCCGTTCTAAATGGCTTACCCCTTATTCTTAAACTGGGGCCCCTGGTTCTGGACTCCCCCAACATCGGGGACATGTTTCCTGCCTCTAGCGTGTCCAAACCCTTAATAATCTTATATGTTTCAATAAGATCCCCTCCCAACCTTCTAAATTCCAGAGTATGCAACCCCAGCCGCTCCATTTTATCAACATGACAGTACCGCCATTCCGGGAATTAGCCTGGTGAACCTAGGCTGCACTCCCTCAATAGCAAGAATGTCCCTCAATAGGCTGCACTCCCTCAATATCAAGAATGTCCTTCCTCAAATTTGGAGACCAAAACTGCACACAATACTCCAGGTGGGGTCTCACTAGGCCCCTGTACAACTGCAGATGGACCTCTATACTCAACTCCTCTTGTAATGAAGGCCAACATGCCATTCACTTTCTTCACTGCCTGCTGTACCTACATGCTTACTTTCAGTAACAAGGACCCCTTTCATGAGCAAAGACCCCCAGATCCCGTTATACTTCCTCTTTTCCCCAACTTGACATCATTCAGATAATAATCTGCCTTCCTGTTTTTGCCACCAATGTGGATAACCTCACATTTATCCACATTAAACTGCATCTGCCATGCATCTGCCCACTCCCCCAACCTGTCCAAGTCACCCTGCATCCTCATAGCATCCTCCTCACAGTTCACGCTGCCACCCAGCTTTGTGTCATCTGCAAATTTGCTAATGTTACTTTGAATCCCTTCATCTAAATCATTGATGTATATTGTAAATAGCTGTGGTCCCAGCACTGAGCCTTGCGGTATCCCACTAATATTGGTGTTCCCATGTATCTGCAGCCTTTGTTCAAGAAGGGTTTCGGCCCGAAAAGTTGCCTTTTTCCTTTGCTCCATAGATGCTGCTGCACCCGCTGAGTTTCTCCAGCATTTTTGTGTACCTGCTGGTACAGATCTTGGGTTTGGGAGGAATTGTTAGAGTAGTTAAGGCAAATCAGTGCACTGCAACCAGTGCACCAATTGAGGAGAAAACCAAAGTTCAGGGTTATGGAGAGGATGCTAATCAAGCTGGCTGCTGGTATCAAGTATTAATTGGGGTATTAATAGTAGAGTCATTACACTGCAAGATATCTAGCACCCGAGCTGCTCTTTTAGCCACAGTATATATATCACTGGTCAAATTGGCTTTCTGGTCAATGGGAATTCCCTGGATGTTGATGATGTGAGATTTACCAATGGTAATGCCATTGAGTGTCAAGCGTAGGTGGTTCAGCCCCCTCTTGCTGGATGTCGACTTTTCCTGGTCCTTTTATGATGCCAATGTTGCTTGCCATTCAATAGCTCATGCCTAAATGCCAGGCTTTTCTGCATGTAGCTATGGTTTATTTAGTTTGTTGAGAAGTTGCAAATGGAACTAAACATCTGGAGACATCAGTAACACACTTCACTTCTTAGTTTAGTTTAGTTTAGTTTAGTTTATTATCACATGTACCGAGGTACAGTGAAAACCTTTTGCCTCGTGCTAACCAGTCAGCTGAAAGACTATACATGACCACAATCGAGCCATCCACATTGTACAGATAAAGGGAATAACATTTAGTAACAATAACTTGCTACGCCTTTTAAGGAAGTAGATGCGTTGGGGGTACTTTCTTGGCCATTGCATCGATGTGGGCGGACAAGTTCCGGGCGATATTTACTCCTCGGAACTTTAAGCTTCCGCAAATTTGTAGATTGAATTGGATTTGTACTTGACTGCACAGTAATGGGTGTTTAAGGTGTAGCGAAAGGGGCTGAGAACACATCCTTGCAGAGCACCATTGTTGAGGATTATTGTAGAGGATGATTTGTCCCCTATCATCACTGATTGTGGTCCGCTGGTCAGGAAATCAAGGATCCAGTTGCAGAGATGAGTGCTAAGTTCCATAAGTTTGGTGATGAGCTTGTTTCGTTTAGAGATACAGCACGGAAACAGGACCATCGGCCCACCAAGTCCGCACTGTCGCCCCGCACATTAACACTATCCTACACACACTAGGGACAATTTACATTTATTCCAAGCCAATTAACCTATAAACCTGTAAGCTTTGGAGTGTGGGAGGAAACCGAAGATCTCGGAGAAAACCAACGCAGGTAACGTAAAAACTCTGTACAGAGGACCAATGGTCAGGATCGAACCCGGGTCTCTGGCACTGTAAGGCAACAATTCTACCGCTACGCCACGATGCTTCCTGTTGTGGCAGTAGTCAAACTGCAGTGGGTCAAGGCTGCTTGGTTGACTGCATTCCATAACTGTCCTCTCAAAGCATTTCTGCCCTGATGATGGAAGGAAAGTCATTGATGAAGCAAGTGAAGATGGTTGGGCCATAGACACTGTCTTTAGGAACTTTCGCAATATCTGACGGCTTAGATGTTTGATATCCAAAAGCCACAATCATCCTTCTGTGCAAGGTATGACTTTGAACATTGGAGTGTTTTCTCATTGATGCCCATTGCCACATTTAATCAAATGCTGCTTTGCTGTCAATGAGAGGACTTTTGATGAGCACTGCATGATGGGACATGATGCATGATGACACCTTCCATCACTTTGCCAAAAATTGAGCGTAAAATTATTGAACTGGATTGTATATGTCCTGCATCGTGTGAACCAGTCCTTCCAGTGTTAATTTGCCACATGGCCTTGTTGCAACTGTAGAGAAACAGCTAGGCTAGATGCTTACTGGCTCTGGAGTCCAGCTCGTTAGAACTACAGCTGGGATGTTTTCTAGTCCCACAGTCCTTGCTGTATCCCATGTCCTCAGCCATTTCTTCATATCATGTGGAGTAAATTGAATTGGCGTAAGACTGATATGTGTGATGGTGAGGACCTCAGGAGCAAGCTAAGAGTGATCATCCATTCACTATTTCTGGATGAATATAGTCACAAATTCTTCCACCTTGACCATGACACTGCCATTTAGGGCTCCGCCGTATTGAGGCGGGGAATATTCTTGGAGCCTCCTCCTCCCATTAGCTGTTCAACTGCTTACCGCCATTCTCAAAAAGGTCTGATATGGCTGCAGAGCTACTGCTAACATAATGTCATTGTTTTTAAAAAGTAGGTAATAGACTGAATAACCACCAATCGGTCAGACATACCTTAATGGTGAGCAAAAACTTCTGAGAAACAATAATTAGCATTTAAAGAAGAACTATTAATCTAGGGCAAACAGCATGGATCGGTTATGGAACAATCCTGTCCAATTTACTTGGCTGAATTTCTGTGGAGCTCAAAGGATGACTTCAATAAGAATAGCAAATATGATATCGTTGAAATGAACATTAATGAGGTGTTTGACGAGATCCCACATGCCAGACTAATCAAGAAATTAATAGAAATTATTAGCCCATGACATCCAAGGAAAGGTAAAAGTGGGAATCAAAGTCAGTTCATTGACAGAAAGTTCAGAAAGGAATGGGTATTGCTCAATGGGTCTTTTAGATTGCCTGCGATGGTATATGTCGGGTTCAGTGCAAAGTCCATTGCTTTTTAAGTTATAAACTAATGATTTGGACTTAATTCTATGGACTATGATTAAGAAGTTTGTTAATGATCCCAAAATTGGTGTGGAGGGGTGTGTGGGGGGGAGGGGGGTTGTGTAGTAGGGGTGTGGGGGGGAGGGGGTGGTGTGGGGGAGGGGGGTTGTGGGGGAGGGTGGGGTGGTGTGGGGGGTGGGGTGGTGTGGGGGGGTGGGGTGGTGTGGGCTGGTGTGTGGTGGGGTGGTGTGGGGGGTGGGGTTGTGTGGGGGGGGTGGGGTGGTGTGGGGGGGGGGGTGGTGTGGGGGGGTGGGGTGGTGGGGTGAGATCGGGGGGTGGGGGGAAGGGGGGAGGAACGTGGTCGGGGTAAAGGGGGGGTGGGTGTGTGGGGGGAGGGGGGTATGGGGAGGAGGGGAGGGGGAAGGGGGTAGGGGAGGAGGGGGGAAGGGGGTGAGGGGGGAAGGGTGTGTGTGGGGGGGAGGGACTCCACTCGGCGGCCACCGTTCGCGGAACCACACTGCACCTCCCGGCTCCATTCAGCGGCTTCCCCCAACTCCACACAGCGGCTTCCCCCGACTCTACTCAGCGGCTTCCCCCAACTCCACACTGCGGCTTCCCCCAACTCCACACGGCTTCTGGACTCAGCCCCGCCTCTGGGACTCTGCCACAGAAGGTAGTTGAGGCCAGTTCATTGGCTATATTTAAGAGGGAGTTAGATGTGGCCCTTGTGGCTAAAGGGATCATGGGGTATGGAGAGAAGGCAGGTACAGGATACTGAGTTGGATGATCAGCCATGATCATATTGAATGGCGGTGCAGGCTCGAAGGGCTGAATGGCCTACTCCTGCACCTATTTTCTATGTTTCTATGATAACTAGGGGAGATGGATCCATGTTTTTACCCAAAGAGTAGTGAGGGAATGGAAGGGAAGAAACCACGAACACATTTAAAAAATACCTACATGAGACTAATTTCTTACAAACTATGGACCCAGAGCTGGAAAGTAGAAATAATTTAAAGAGGTCTATTTTTAACTAGTGGGCCAAATGGGTTACTGTGATGCAAATCTCTACATTCCATGATTAAGTATATTCTCATAAGGTCAAAAGGTCATAAGTAATAGGAGCAAAAATAGGCCATTCGGCCCAACAAGTCTACTCCGCCATTGAATCAAGGTTGATCTATCTCTTCGTCCCAAAACTCCATTCTCCTGCCCTCTTCCCCATAACCCATGACACCCATACTAATCACAAATCTATCTATATCTGACTTAAAAATATCCATTGACTTGGCCTTCACAGTCTTCTGTGGCAAAGAATTCTACAGATTCACCACCCTCTGATTAAAGAAATTCCTCCTCATCTCCTTCTTAAACATCCTCTATTCCTAGATTCTCCCACTAATGGAAACATCATCTCCACATCCACTCTATCCAAGCCTTTCAATATTCGATAAGTTTCAATGAGGTCCACCCTCATCATTCTAAACTCTAGCGAGTACAGGCCCAATGCCATCAAATGCTTATCATATGTTAACCCACTCATTCCTGGGATCATTCTTGGAAAGCTCCTCTGGACCTTCTCCAGAGCAAACACACATTCTTCAGATAAGGGGCCAAAATTACTCACAATACTCCAAATGCGGCCTGACCAGAGCCTTATAGTGCCTCAGGATTGCATCCGTGTTTTTTTATTCTAGCCCTGTTGAAATAAATGTTAGCATTGCGTTTGCCTTCCTTACTACCAATTCGACTTGCAAATTAACTTCTTGAGAATCCTGCACCAGCACTCCCAAGTCCCTTTGCACCTCAGTTCTGTTCAAAAAGATGAACAAATCCACTCTGGCTATTTGATATTGATATTGGCATTGGTATATTGTTAACAAGTGTACCGAGATACAGTGAAAAACTTTGTGTGCTATGCTGTCAAACCATACTATGTACGAGTTATATCCGAATACATTCAAGTTATACACAAGTACAACAGGTAATGCAAAGCGAAAAATACCACTATAGCAGCTTTGTCTCAATCATAGGAGTAATTGAAGGTGTTATAGAGTCATAGAGTGATACAGCATGGAAACAGGCCCTTTGGCCTTACCTACCAGCCAACATGTCCAAGCTACACCAGTCCCACATGCCCACGCTTGGCCGATATCCCTCTAAACCTGTCCTATCTATGTACCTGTCGAACTGTTTCTTAAACATTGGGATAGTCCCTGCTTCAACTACCTCCTCTGGCAGCTTGTTCCATATCCCCACCACCCTTGTGTGAAAACATTACCCCTTAGATTCCTATTAAATTTTTTCCCCTTCACCTTATTCCTATGTCCTCTGGTCCTCATATCACCTACTAGAGAGACAAGAGACAAGACAAGAGACATTTATTGTCACATGCACCAATTGGTACAGTGAAATTTGTGTTCACGAGTAAAACAAAGAACACAGAACACGATAGTCTATAACATAAACAACCCCACACAGCGGTATCAAAGTTTCCCACTGTGAGGAAAGGCACCAAAGTTAGTCATCCTCCTCTTTGATGTTCTTTGATGTTCACCCATGGTCGGGGCCTCCCGAGCCCTCCGCAGTGCCGCTATGGGCGGCCCGATGTTCAGGCTCTGTGCATTTACCCGATCTACTCCTCTCATGATTTTATACACCTCTATTAGATTACCCATCATCCTTCTGTGCTCCAAGAAATAAAGATCCAGCCTACACAATCTCCCTCTATAGCTCAGACCCTCTAGTCCTGGCATACCTCTTAAATCTTCTCTGGATCCTTTCCAGCTTGACAACCGCTTTCCTATAACATGGTGCCCAGAACTGAACACATTACTCTAAATGCGGCCTCACCAACGTCTAATACAACTGCCTCATCAACTCCCAATATATATATTCAATAGAATTCCACAGATTCACAACCCTATAATTAAAGAAATTCCTCCTCATCTCCTTTTTGAACGTCCTATAATTCCTCTAGTCCTAGACTCTCCCACTAGTGGAAACATCCTTTCCACATCCACTCTATCTAAGTCTTTCACTATTCGATAAGTTTCAATGAGGTCCACCCTCATAATTCTAAACTCCAGCGAGTACAAGCCCAGTGCCATCAAATGCTTATCATATGTTAACTCACTCCTTCCTGGGATCTATATTCAATACTCTAACTAATGAAGTCCAATATGCCAAAGCCTTTTTGACCACCCTACTCAACCTTTGACTCCAACTTCAAGGAACCATGCACCTGCATTCCAAGAACCCTCTGCTCTACACACTCCCCGGAGCCCTACCATTCACAGTGTAGGTCCTGCGCATGTTAGACTTCCCAAAATGCAACACCTCACATTTCTCTGTGTAAAATTCCATCAACCATTCCTCGGCCCACCTGGCCAATCGTTCAACATCCTGCTGCAAATTTTCACAACCATCTTCACTATTTGCAAAACCAACCACTTTTGTATCATCCACAAACTTGTTAATTTTGCCATGTATTTTCATATATGTGATCCATATATGTGTTGGCAACAGTGTTATCAAGATGACCTAACTGATTAATAATTTATTTATTTATTGATGCCCAGTTTGTTCCACTGGCACCATTCAACTACATCAGAGTGCCGTTCTTACATTTTCGGCAAAACTCCAATAATTCAGCGCCCTCAGAACATCAGTTTTGTCGGACCAGAGAATTTTTTAGACTATTGGATATCTCTCCTATTAATTCCCAGTGCACTCATATTTCACCACTTTATTTATGTACTGTATGTTGCATGGTAGCATGTCAAATTTTCAAATGAATTTAGCAAGTTTAAAAGAAGCATAGTAAAAGAACTACATGAGTTTGAAGGAAATGTGGGAATAAGATCCCCAATTAGTTTAGAAGCACAGGAAACAGGACTCCGTTGAGTTTAGAATGAGGATGGCAAACAAGGGCCCAGTGAGTTTAAAGGGAGCACAGAACATGGATCCGATGAGTCAAATTCCAAAACATAAGGATTTCTGAACAGTCAGAGTGCAGGTCATTGAAGTTTTGCTACACTAGAACTTGGGAATTTGTCACTAAATTTAAAACAAGCTTGTAAGAAACTCTGAGATGATTGTCTAGCTAGCTCAGCTATTTCATGTATAACAGTAGTACCTGCCACAGCAAATGCCAGTATTGGGGAAAAGCACAGAGTGCAAACCTGCAAGTCTGGAGAGTTAATGACATAAGCACTCTTTAAACCCGAAAAAATGGTTGGTTGAAAATTGTTAACTAGCTATTTAAGGCTGAAAATAATTGATGTTTCTATTAGAAATTTTTACGACTAGAAATTGTAATTATGGGAATCAGGGAAACCTTTACAAAAATTCTATTACAATTTTGAGTGTGGCTATTTCAATTACCAAGGACAGTCAATGTTCTATAAAATCTTTTTTGTTTTTGATTAATTCATTACTAAATCATCTGTCATATCAGCAATAGTGCTATATTCCCTTCCCCATATTTTGTCTTTACAAAGAAAAGTTAACATTTTCAATGTTCACACAAGTGCCACAGAAGTAACTTAAAGTCATACGCTAGTTGCAGTCATATACTAGTTTTTACTAATATATAAACAGATTAGCAATGGTGTCAGCTGTACACATCTCAAAACAATACCTGCCAGCAAGGTAACGTAAATAACAAGACGTATTAGTTTCATGTGCTTTGTTAGAAATTCTTGTAGCTGTTGATATTTCGCTCCAGATGATCTAAGGAGACTAAACAGATAAAACAATTGGTCAATCATTAAAACAATGAATCTACATGATTTCACTATTGATTAACATTGTGTGCATGATAGAGGACGATTCAATTGAGTTTTTAGGTAATTAGTATTTATATATATATGGCAGGTGCATCTTATTTCTGTGCTACCTAGTGAACATGTGCATGGGGTTTAAATATTTATTGAGATGGTGTACTTTGCTGGAAGTCAATGCTGAGGACAATGACAGCAAGCTCAATAGACAAAATAGGCAGGAGCACAGAAAGGAGATAGGAAAGAGATGGAATTAAATTGCATTAATTTAAATGCGACAGGCCTGAGAAGTAACATGGATGAACTCAGGCGTGGATAGAAACATACAAATGGAATGTTATAGCTGCGATGAAAACTTTGCAAAGGGAGGGACAGGACCGGCAGTTTAATGTTTCAGGATACAGGTACTATAGGCAAGATAGAAGTGAGAGTAAAAATAGGAGGGGAGAGTTACTTTTTTGATTAAGGCAGAAGTCCAAGATGACGTTACTCAAAGATTATCCAGTGAGGGTAAATAGATGGAGCTGAGAAATAAAAAAGATGAGCACCTTGTTTGGATTATACCATGGGTCCCCAAATAGTCAATGCCAATTAGAGGAAAAATTATGCCAGGAGATTGCAGACAGTTGCAAGACTAATAAAAATTGTCATAGTAGGAGATTTTAACTTTCACAACGGAGGCTGGCGCTGCCATAGTGCCAAGGACTCAGATTAAGTAACATTTATCAATTGTGTTCAAGAGAACCTCCTTGAACATGTAGACAACATGTAGAGGTCCTTACAAGGGTAAGGGCAAAGCTATAACTACTATTAGGAAATTGGGGAAGGCAAGAGACAGAAGTGTCATTGGGCAAGCCTTTTGGGACTAGCAACCATTGTTCTATTAGCTTTAAAATAATTATGGATGACAACAAGGCTGGTCCATTAGTCTTCTTTTTGCGTATGGCTTGCACAGCCTAAAGTTATAGATCAAGGGTGGACATCCAGGCCAGGACAGCATCAGTTACTGGGTGGATGGCTTTGATGCCACCAGGGAAAAGCCTCAGTTTGAAGCCTATTCACGATGTATGGGATGGTCGGTCAGGAGGTCCGCAGTCGCAAGCAGGGCTGTCTATCATCCCCCACTTATCCAGGTGATGGGCTGTTCTTGCATGGAGGATGTGGATTCTGTTCAGGGTTAGCCATTGCTTGCGATGGAGGTCAAAACCCAGTGGTTTCACTGTGGGGTCTGTGATGACCTCTCCATTGTTGGTGTTGGCATCTTTCAAGGCTCTGCACCACTCAGTCTTGGTCAAAGTCTTTCAAGGATTTAACGGAAGACCAGAAGGGTTTGCGGGACTTCAGGCACATGTTGGACAGATTGTTCAAGTCAGCATGGATGGGAAGGTCAGGGTCAGCCTTGATGGTGCACCAATCTTTCAACATCCTCTCCCTTCTGCTTATGCTGGGAGGGGCGATAGGAGAGAAGACAGGGAGCCACTGCAAAGGTGTTGACTTAAGCATCCCTGTGATGACCCGCATTGCAGAGCTCAGGACAGTATCAACTAGTTTGGTGTGGCAGCTATCAGCCCAAGCTGTTGAGCAAAACTCGGGTGTTGAGTAGACTAGGACTAAGCTTGCGGTATGGAGGGTGTGCATTGGATCCCCAGCCTGCAAGTTTCCTGATGATGTTGACGCTTGCTTTCAGTTCATCAGCCACCCTCTTCAGGTGTTCACTATAGGTGAGGGTGCGATCCAGGGTGACTCCGAGGTACTTGGCTATTCTTCATTCTTCACCGGCTTACCACAGAAGGACCCTCAGAGCTTTGCATTGGCGAGCCGATTGCTGAGGTGGAAGGCAGTGACAGTTGTCTTAGATGGGTTTGGGCGCAGTCGCCAGAAAGTGAAGTACTCCTCCATCCCCTCGTCTTGGGTTAGCACTCTGCTGATATCCTCAATGGCAGCTCCCTGGTAGGCAAGGGCAAGGGCAACTGCATATGCAAACTTCCTGGACGAGGTAGTTGGCATGTCCTTCACATAAATGTTGAAGAGTAGGGGAGCTAGGACAGAGCCCTAAGGGAGACCATCATTCAGGGTCCTGACAGAGCTGGTCTGGTTCCTGAGCAAGACCGTAAATCTACAGTTGCTGAGGATGGATGAGAGGGCACACATGGTGGTTTGGCACTTCAAGATTCTGGAAGCTTTCCGCAACACACCATGTCTCCACATGATGTCATAAGCTGATGACAGATCAATGAGAGCAACACCAGTTTTCAGGACATGTTGGAAGCCAGCCTCTATATTGGTAGTGAGGGCAAGGACTTGATCTGCACAGCTTCTACAAGGTCTAAAGCCAGCTTGCTCTCTGGGCAGAACAGGTTCTACCAATGGAGAAATCCTGGCAAGCAGGAGACGCTCAAATAGCCGGTTCGTTCATAAGTTGTTGTTTTTTTTAATTTTATTTATTAGAAGTACATTGAATTACAAAAAATTACATTAGTACTCATCACGTATATCTTATTACAATTAATGTACTCCTTCATTTTTTAAAGATAATAAAAAGAAAAGGTTGAAATTAAGAAAAAAGAGAAAGTGAAGGAAAATAGTGAAAGTGTAAAAACGTGTCAACAGGAAAGAACAGAGACCCTTGTAGAAAAGAAATTAGAGAGAAAAGATTAAGAGATAGACCCTAAAGAAGCAAAAAAGAGAAAGAAGAGAAAAGAGAAAAAACAAGTACTTTATTATGAGCATCACGCAAATGGGATATACCAACTTGCCACCTTTCATACCCCTTTACCAAGTCCTGACATCGATACATTTTTAAAGTACTTTTGCACCTTATGCTTGTAATAGTTCTATAAATGAAGACCACGTCAGATGGAAGTGATCTGATTTGCCTGCCAGGAGGAGTCTTATCTCTTCTAGGTGTAATGTTTCAAACATGTTTGAAACCCACATGTTTATAGTTGGTATTGGAGCATTTTTCCAAAATTTTAGGATAAGCTTTTTTCCAGTTATTAACCCGTAATCAAATAGGTTCTTTTGAAACACATTTAGTTCAGGGATATCTTCCGTTGTTCCGAAGATAATCCATTCTGCTTTTGGTGTCAGTTTTATTTTAAATAATTTTGTAAAGATTTCAAAAATGTCAATCCAAAATCTTTGAATTTTTGTACAAAAAACAAATGAGTGCGCTATAGTAGCTTCTTGAGACTGACATTTATCGCAAATAGCTGATACATTGGGGAACATTTTATTAATTTAGGTGTTTGAATAATATAATCTGTGTAAAATTTTGAATTGTATTAAAGTGTGTCTTACATTAATCGAGCATTTATGCACATTTAATAAATGTTCATTCCACCTGTCCTTTGAAATTTTAATAGCTAATTCTTGTTCCCAGTCTCTTCTAATACCGTCCGTAGTTGGTATTTCTACATTTAAGATAATATTATACAAATAAGATATTAAGTTTGTTGATTCAGCTTTTATCTGCGTTGCTTCGTCCAGTACATCTGGTGGCATGTTATAATGATCTTTTGTATATTTTTTCAGATAATCACATATTTGAAAATATTTAAAGTATTGATTGTTTCCCAGCTTATATTTTATTTGTAATTGTTGGAATGATAGTAATTTTCCAGTTTCATACAAGTCTCCGAGCGTTTTAATTCCTAATCTTTCCCATTGTATAAATGATTTGTCTGTAATAGAGGGTTTAAACGAAGGGTTATTAACTATTGGGGATAAAAGCGACAGATTTCTTAATTTTAAATTTTGTTTTATTTGTTTCCAAGTTCTAATTGTACTATGTATAATTGGGTTTTTGATATAATTTATATTATTCAGTTTCATTGGTGAGAGGAGGATCGCTCCAATATTACAAGAGGAGCAGTCTTCTCTCCCCATTATAATCCAGTCCACCTGCTGCGCAGAGTTGTCCATCAGTTGAATCATATTTTTAATATTTACTGACCAATAATAGTACATAAAGTTAGGGAGTGCTAAGCCCCCTAATACTTTAGCTTTGTTCAAATGTGTTCTTTGTATTCTATGGGATTTATAATCCCATATAAAATTAGTAATGTCTGAATCCAATTTTTTTTTAAACTTCTTTGGTAAATATATAGGAATTGATTGAAATAGGTATAGAATTTGTGGTAAAAAGATCATTTTTATTCCATTTATTCGTCCTATTAAAGACATCGGAAGCGTTTTCCAGAATTTAATTAATGTATTTAATTTATTAAGTAGAGGATTATAATTTGCTTTGAACATGCCTTGATATGTTCTGGTAATTTCAATACCCAAGTATTTACATTTTTCTGTAGCTATTTTAAAAGGGAATTTTAAGAGATGTGTTGAGTCTTTTGGTTTTATTGACATAATTTCACTTTTATTCCAATTTATTCTGTATCCAGAAAAGGATCCAAAATCCTCAATTAGATTTAGTATGTTTGGTATAGTAATTTGAGGTTTTGTGATGTACAATAATATATCATCTGCGTATAAAGATATTTTATTATTTGAATATTTAGTGTTATAGCCATGGATATCTGGATGTGTTCTAATTTTTTCCGCTAAAGGTTCAATTATAAGAGCAAATAATTGCAGTGATAATGAGCATCCTTGTCTGTTACCCCTTGATAATTGGAATTTCGAAGATAATATGTTATTAGTTAATATTCTAGCTGTAGGCTTATTATATAATAATTTAATCCATAGAATAAAATTCTCTCCCAATTGGAATTTTTGTAATACTTTATCCATATAATTCCATTCTACTTGATCAAATGCTTTTTCAGCATCCAACGAAATAATTGATAATTCTTGTTCTTCGATTTTGTGTGAGTAGCCGTCTCATATTATTAGATGAATGTCTCTTAGGGATAAACCCTGTTTGATCTAGGTTTATTAATTTACTAATATATTTACTTAATCTTCTAGCTAATGTTTTTGCTAATATTTTTTTATCTGTATTTAACAATGCTATAGCTCTATATGAACCCGGTTCTTCTATATCTTTGTCTTTTTTGAGTATTAATGTGATCGTTGATTCAGCTAATGTATCAGGTAATATTTGTTCTTTAAAGGCATATTGATACATTTTTTGTAACCGTGATATAATGTTGTCATGAAAACTTTTATAAAATTCATTAGTAAATCCGTCAGGACCTGGAGTTTTTCCGTTCTTTAATGAATTTATTGTGTCTTCTAATTCCTTGATTGAAATTTGTGCACCCAATTCCTCTTGTTCCTTCAACTCTAACTTTGGAAGATTACAGTTATCCAAGAACTGTAATTTTATTGGTGTCCATTGTCGTTTTGGATGTGTACAAATTCTCATAAAATTGCGCAAATCTTTTATTAATATAATTCGGTAAAGTTAATGATTCCCCTCTATCTGATTTAATCTTTTGAATCGTGTGTTCTTTTTCTCATTTTTTTAGCTGACGAGCCAAAAGTTTGTGTGGTTTATCCCCACATTCAGTGTTCCTGTCTTGTAATTTGGAAAAGTCTTATAAGTTTGGCTGATAATAATTTATTTAATTTAAATTTCAGAATTATTATTTTATTATGGTTATCCATAGATGGATCTTTAGCATTATCTATATCCAGTTGTCTAATTTGTTCTTCTAACTGTCTTTGTTCATTCTTCTTCTTTTTATTTTTAAAAGCTTCGTATGAGATTATAACACCTCTAATAAATGCTTTAAAAGATTCCCATAGTAAAGTAGGCGATATATCTGGAGTGTCATTTATTTCAAAAAAGTTGTCCATTTGTTTTTTTAGATATATACTCCCTGCGGGTCTTTTAGGATTTGAGAATTGAACCTCCAAAACGATTTGTTCTTAGACTTTCCTTCCAGTTTAAAAAAGAAAGTTAAGGGTGAATGGTCTGAAATCGAGTTGTTATGGTATATTGGGTTCACAGTGTGAGGGATTAGTTTTGTATCCACCAGGAAATAATCTATACGTGAGTATGTTTTGTGTACCATTGAATAAAACGAGTATTCCCTGCCAGTCGGATTAGCAATTCTCCAAACATCTGTTATATTGGTATTATTTATGTAAGTATTTAAGAGTTCACTAGTTTTAGATTTCGTATTACCTCTCTGTTTTTGGCTAGATTTATCTAAATACGGATCTAAAACACAGTTAAAGTCTCCTCCTATTATAACATTTTGGTAATTAGATTCTGCGATTATGTTCAGATTTTTATTGAAAAAAATGAGGATTATCAAAGTTAGGCGCGTATATATTTACCAAGGTAATTGGGGTATCGTGAATTTCTCCGGTAACTATCAAATATCTCCCTTCCTTATCTGTTATGGTATTCTTTGCTTTGAATGGTATGCCTTTTCGAATAATGATTGACGTACCTCTAGATTTCGAAGTATATGAAGAATGATATATTTGACCTATCCAATTCGCCCTCAATCTAGCCTGATCCTGGGATTTTAGATGGGTTTCTTGTAGAAAAATGATGTCAGTATTGTACAATTTCAGCTGAGCTAATATCTTACCCCTTTTAATAGGTTCATTAACACCTCTTATATTCCAACTGCAGAATGTGACTCCTCCTTGGTTCTTTTGTTTAACGTCTTGCATTTTGAATAGTTATAATACCTTTAAATCTTACGGTGCATCCATACCTCAGGTCTTTGGGTATTGGGGGAACCTTTGCGTTACTAAGTTTTGTTGGCATATCCCTTTTACGCTTATCGCTAAACAAAAAACACGAACAAGTGACGATGTGATAATTTAAAAAAAATTGAAAAAGTGAAAATACAGTGTCTAAAATTGTCGACACTGTAACAAGTGGCCCACCTGTAGGTGGGAGAAAACCTTGTATCGACTTCCATTGTCGATGTTAAACAATTAGCTCCGCACCCTTGATTACTCATAACATAATGGGATGGGACCTCGCAATCAGATATATAATACAAATTTACCCTATATATTTCGTTATAACATATCATATATATATAACAATTTTATCTACTAATTGTTAAATGAATGATTTTACCTTCAATAATAATCAACTGTTGGTTGAAGGGGATAACGTGAAACGTGCTCCTGGATCTAAGCCAGGTGCTCGTTTCTCCTCCCCTCCCCCCAATTATAGATAAGGCTTAGATTTAGTGAGAATTTGTGTTAGTTCATACATTGTTTTTTTCTTGTTAGCGTCCGTTACTATTTCTATATTAATATTGTTAAATTGTTAAATTGTTAAATTATTAATAGGATTAGTTCTTTACAATTTAAATTAGTATTTTAATCTCTTAAACAATTAATGCTTCTGGTATAATCCACTCTCTTCGGCTCGATGATCCTCTGTTATCCGCTATTTGCTTCGTTTGGAACACAGAATGTCCTTGAGTTAAAATTCCACAGATAAAAAGTCTAGACATCCCCAGCTGGAAGCATTCTTCAAATAAGTTTTTTTTTAAACACTACAAGAACTGTTTCTTCGCTTCAGATCCGCCATTAACTGTGGAATAATAGTAAAAAAGTTTGTCCATACCATCCATATATTCCCGCTACTTTTCCACGATGCTCTGGGCATATTTGTACGCATCCTCCGGGTTTACAAATGATCTCTCATGTCCCTTATAAGTAATGCGCATCTTAGCCGGGTAGAAGACACCGTATCTAACATCTTGAATTCCCTTAAGAATTTCTTTTGCCTTTGTGAACTGATTTCTCTTTTGCACAATTTCATACGGATAGTCCCTGAATATTTTGATAGAGTCGTTATCAAGCCTCAGTTGCATTCCATATGTGATTTTACTCATCACCTCTTCAAGTTCTGAAATGTCCCGAAATTTCACAATAATCTGTCGTGGGTGGTCTGGTCTTGCTTGTGATCTTGGTTTAAATCTCGGTACACGATGTGCCACTTCAATTTTCGGTTCCTTGGGGAGATTAAGCAGTTGCTTGAATAAGCCCATAGCAAGCTCACGAATGTCCCTTCCCTCAGACTCCAAGAATTCTTAAATTCTGGCGTCTTGAATGAGCTTCCAGGTCCAGGCATTTGTCTGAAACTTTCCCCAGATGAGTCGCCATCTGTCCTGTAGTTTGCTCATGTTCTTGCCTCATTCTCTCCATGTCTTCAGCCATTCGAGCCATATTTCTCTCCATTTCCATAATTGTAGCCATACTTGCAGCCACTGTTTCAAGCACAGCCGTGAACCTGTCCATGGTAGCTTCTTCCACCTTATCAATTCTCCCCGATAATTCTCCTTTCACATCATCAATTCGTTTGTTTATAGTGCCAATTGAATCAATAACTTTCTGATTACCAGCATTCGTATTGTCCATCATCTTTTCGATTTTTTCCATCATTTTTCCCATCATAATTTTATTTTCATCCAGAATTTCATCTTTCATGTCTCTCACCGATTTCTTCAAATCCTCAAATTCTTTATCTTTATCCTTAGCCAGATCTGTCTTGGATCTTGTAGACATTTCTGCAGCCACTTCAGGGACCCCTTCAGAGGTAACTTCTTCAGGATTCTTCAAGCTTTTCAGCAGTTGTCTGGTAACTGTTCTCTGAGGACTCTGAGCTGGAGACAGTTTTTACATTTAAAAGTCCTTAAACCACCGTTTATTTCATCGCGCTTACTGATGATGTCATCAGCGCGGCGACCAGAAGCTCCGGTAAGCTTTTTAAATCGGTCCCGACCTGTAGACCCGTTTTAACGCAAAAAATCGCGAATTTTTCGGGAGCGGAGCTAGGTGTGCGTCTGTTAGTGTAACATGGCGCCACCGGAAGTCCGGTTCGTTCATAAGTTAAACTATTAAATCTGGACAATGCCAATTTTAATAGTATTAGGCCAGAGCTTGCAATAATTTATTGGAGTAGCTTGTTTGCAAGGAAAATGACTTCTGGAAAGTGAGATAATTTAAAAGTACAATAGTGAGAGTTCAAGGTATACATGTTCCTGTTAGAGTGAGTGGCAAGGCAGATGGGAATAAGGAACCCTGGATAATGAGAGAGAACGAGGCTTCCATCAGGAAAATGAGCCATGGGTCAGGTACATGCAACAGGGATTAAGTGTATCCTTGGACAAATAAAGGGGATTGAGGAGCATACTTGAGAAGGAAACCAGGAGTGAAAAAAGGCCTATGAAACAGTTCTGGCAGAAAACATTAAGGAGAATCCAAAGAGATTATGGATATTAAGGGGTAAAGGGTAACTGGAGAGAGAATAGTGCCCTTTAAATACCAACGAGGTTAATGGAATTCTTGATAACCATATTCATTGTCTATGATACCATCTATTTTAATGTAATCTGCAAACTTACATATTCTCTGACTCGTAGTCATAACTTGTATATTCTCATCCAAATCATTCAGAGCTGGAGGATGGGGCGGATGTTCGGCAACTGTGGCAGGGCTTGAATGCCATCATCTCTTACAAGGGGAAATCAGGAGACAGCAATGGGCCCAGCATAGATCCCTGAAGCACACTATTAATCACAGGCACCAGTCCAGAAAAACAAGCTACCAAATATGCTTCCTTGGACCCTTAGATCCCATGTGATCTAACCTTCCAGAGTACCCCGTGGAACCTTATCAAAGGCCTTCCTGAAGTCCATATAGATTATGTCTACAGCCCTGCCATCATCAACCTTCTTGGTTACTTCTTCAAAGAAAATCAAATTCATGAGACAAGATCACATGTCATCTATGTGTGGAGCTGCAGAAGAAGTTCCTCAATTAATATTTCTCCTGTTTTTTCTGCAGAAAAAGACATAAAGACTAGAGAACTTGGCAAAGTTAATGGAGATGCCTTGAGAACAGTCTGTATTACGGTCAAGGTGTCTGGCCATCTTAAGGAGTACAAACAACAAAGGAGTACAATCTTCTTGGCCTGGTCAGCTAGTTACAAGGACATTGCGAGAAGCCAGAAACATCGTGGGAATCCTGACTGAGGTATGTGAGTCTGTGTAAGACACAGGTGCGATCCCAGAAGACTAGGGGATGTTTAATGTTGTGCCTCTATTTAAGAAGGCTGCTAAGAAAACCCTGGGAACTATAGATCAGTACACCTAACATCTTTCATAGGAAGCTTACTGGAGATGATTCTGAGAGATAGAATATAAATACATTTAGAAAGATAGGGGTTGACTAGGAATAGTCAGCACAGTTTTGTGTGTGGGGGATCATGTCACGAATTTGATAGAACTTTTTTTGAAAAACTAATCAAGAAGGATGTCGAGGGCAGGGCCATATGGACATGATAAGGTTCCACATGATAGGCTGCACCAAAGGTTAGATTGCATGGGATCCAAGGAAAGCTGGTTAACTGGAGAGGGAATTGGCTTCATGGTTGGAACAAGGAGGCAATAGATGGAAGAGGTTTTTTTTAACTGGCACTTTGTGGCTAATGATGTTCTTCAGGGAATGATGCTGGGCCCGTTGCTATTTGTCTATGTTAACGATTTGGATGAGAATATACACGGCATGATAAATAAGTTTGCAGATGACATTAAGGTGGTATTGTTTGTAGACAATGAAGATGGTTATCAAGAATTACATCAGGATCTTGGGAAAGTGTACTGAGGAATGACTAACAGAGTGTAATTCAGATGAGCTGTTGCACAGAGGGATCCAGAAGTACTTAAGTTTTTGAGAGTGCCATTGCAGGTTGTTGGTTTTGAGTCCTTGTAATAATAAAGACCTCACACCTTGGCAGGTTATACACTGTTTATTTAGAATAAACAACTACAAGCTCTTACTTGAGAGTTAACTTCATACTGAAGAGTGCAGTAGCTTGCAACGCTAATAGGCTAGTGAGCCACTGATCTACATCCCCCCTCTTAAAGAATCAATAGCACTAAACCCATAACTAAGCAAAACAAAAATCACAACCGATGACAAACGTATGTAAAGTCAAACATAGTCCGGATACTTCACAACCGGCCTACTAACACCACCGGCACGTGTACGATAGAGGCCATCTCCATTCTTCTTCCCCGGGGACAGAGATGGTGTTTTCAGCACCGTTGGGGAGTGGACCAACGCCTCTGGGGTCGAAGCAGGAGACTGTGGCACAGGCGAAGATGGGACAGACAGAGGAACTGTCACAGGCATGGATTGTTTTTTTTGTTTTTTTTAATCAAAAAATGTATTCAAATATTAAAAAATAATATTTACACTACAATAAAACAAGCCAGAACCCACCACCACAATACAATACAAACAAATATCCATAATTAACTACTATACAACTATGTTCCAATCCTTATTGAGGATACATTCAACACCCTGCGGAGCCCGGAACTCCCTCAAGGTGCCTGTGGACAGGGCGTATTCCCTTTCTAACCCCACCCGGGCACGGATGGAACCCCGGAAAAGGGACAGGCAGCCGGCTCGGGTAGAGCCCTCCACCGCCTGGCGCCTTGACTCACGGATGGCCAGCTTGGCCAGGCGCAGGAGCAACCCAACCAGGACATCTTCAGCCCTACCCTCTCCCCTACGCAAATGGTGTCCAAAGATGAGGATGTTGGGTGAAAAATGTAGCCAGAAGGCAAGGAGCAGTCCCTTTAGGTATTCAAACAGTGGCTGCAGCCTCACGCACTCCATGTACACGTGGTATACAGACTCTTCCAGCTCGCAAAAGTGGCAGGCGGCTGGCGAGTGTGAACCGCGAGAGAAACAGGTTGCAGGGAACACCTCGGTGCAATACCCTCCACCCCAGGTCCCCAATGTAGAGGGGGAAAATCCCTGCGTAGAGTGTCCCCACCGGGGGCCCCCCTTGCGACCGGAAAGCAACACCGACCGCCACTTGGTGTCTGGACGGTGGACCAGGGCGAGGAAGTGCAGAGTGTGGAGGAGGAGCCCGTACAGGACACGCCTCCCTGCATCTCGGAGGGAGATGAAGGGTGTCGAGGAAAGGCGGCTTATATTGTGTGGGACCGGCTCCCGGGATGGATTATGGCGCCTGGGTCCGATGAATACTTCCGGCCGAGCGGGGGCTTGCTCAACCACAGGTACTCCACACGTTTGAGCACCCCCCCGACATCCGGTGGGGCGGGACAAGGACCGGCTGCTCTCACGCCCGGGTCGTCGCCCTCCACCGGCAGAGGGGGGGGCCCGGTCGATAGCAACCAGGTTCCAGACTCTCAACAAGTCCCTGTAGAAGCCGGGCATCCCCATCAGGACCGCACGGCTGACGCCCACCATCGGGATCCGCGTATCTCCTTGAAGGCAGCGGCCCCGTTGGAAAAAGTGCGTCGCCAGCATGTGCCACCTGGGAGGATGCCCTGAGTATAGGTATCTCTGCAAGGTCCTGAGGCGGAGAGCCGCCAACTTGGTGCGAATGCACACCAGTGACTGACCGCCCTCCTCGATCGGGAGACTCAGGACCGCTGCAGAGATCCAGTGCTTTCCGTTTCCCCAGAAGAAGTCCACCACCTTCTTCTGGATGATCCCAGCAAAGGTGGCTGATGGGACCAATGTGGTCAATCTGTACCAGAGCATGGAGGCCATCAGTTGGTTAATGACCAATACCCTGCCCCGGTAAGAAAGCACTCTGAGGAGACCCGCCCAGCGCCCTGGCCGGGCGCCGACTTTCATCTCCAGCTCCTGCCAATTCACTGGCCAGGTCTCCGCACCGGGACTGAGGTAGACTCCCAGGTAGAGGAGGTGCATGGTACTCCATGTGAAAGACCTCATCTCCTCCGGGAGGGAGTCCACCTGCCAGGGATCCACCAAGAGTCCAGAACATTTCCCCCAGTTGATCCTGGCAGAGGAGGCGGCCGAGAAGACTCGTTGGCACTCACGCATCCTCTGCAGGTCGACGGGGTCGGTGACCATGAGGAGCACGTCATCGGCGTAGACCGAGAGGACCACCTCCATGTCCGGCTCGCGTAGAACCATGCCCGTCAACTTCCTCCGAAGCAGACTAAGGAATGGCTCAACGCAGATGGCATACAGTTGGCCTGATATGGGGCATCCCTGACGTACTCCTCTGTGGAAGGCAATGGGGGACGTCAAGGACCCGTTGACTTTCACGAGGCACTCTGTGGTGGCATATAGAAGCTAGATCCAGGGCACAAAGTGCAGTCCGAACCCAAATGCCCGCAGAGTCCTCAACAGATACTCGTGATCCACCCTGTCGAAAGCCTTCACCTGGTCGAGGGAGAGAAAGGCAGTGGGTACACCGGTCTCCTGAGCCAGGTAGACCAGGTCCCGGACCAGATGGATATTGTCCTGGATGGACCGGCCGGGGACCGTGTAAGACTGGTCAGGGTGGATCACTTGGGCCAGCACTAGGCCCAGGCGGTTTGCCATTGCCTTGGCAAAGACCTTGTAGTCGGTACAGATGAGGGAGACGGGGCGCCAGTTTTTTAGACGGCGGAGATCGCCCTTCTTGGGCAGAAGGACCACGACAGCCCTTCGCCAACACAGGGGCATCTCTCCAGTCGCCAGACTCTCCCTCAGTTCCATGGTGTAGTCCTCCCCCAGGATCCCCCAGAAAGTGCGGAGGAACTCTGCTGTCAGTCCGTCCAGGCCAGGGGATTTGCCCCTTCGGATCTGATGGAGGGCCACGGTCAGTTCATCCAGTGTCAGGGCGGCATCCAGACGCTCGGCACCCTCCGGGTCAACCGTGGCTAGACCTTCCCACAGGTCACTGCACTCGTCTCAACCGGAACTATCTGGTGAGAACAAGGTTCCATAAAAGGAATGAACCGCTGCGTTAATGTCCTCTGGTTCAGTGACAGAGGAGTCATCATCAGCGAGCAGCACCACTAACTGCTGACGGACTCCCCGCCACTTCTCCAGCGAGTAGAAGAAGGGTGAACCGCGGTCCAAATCGTGGAGCAATTGGATCCGCGACCTCACGTACGCGCCTCAGGATTGCTCTAACTGTAGCTCCTTCAGCGCGTCCTTCTTCTCCTGGTATTCCCTCCCGAGGATCGTGTCCCCGACGGTCTGACTTAGACCCGCATCCAAATCAAGCAGCTCGCTCCCAAGCTGTCTGATCTTGGAATCGCGTCTCTTGGTCGACCCTCTAGTGTACTCCTGACAGAAACTACGGATGTGGGCTTTGCCCACGTCCCACCATAGCCGCAGGGAGTGAAATCCTCCCCGCTTCCCCTTCCAGGTATTCCAAAACCTCTCAAACTAGTCCCGGAAGCGGCGATCCTCCAGCAACCGGTTGTTAAAATGCCAGTACGCGGACCCTCCCCTCGTGCGCAGCGGGTAAACTCCGCCCACACCAGGTGGTGGTCCGAGCACGGCACCGGCAGCATGGAGGCCGCCGAGACGCAGGAGACGTACGCCCGAGAAATATACAGGCGGTCAATGCAAGACCCACCCCCCTTTGACCTCCTGGAGAAGGCCCTAGAGTCGGGGTGGAGGTTCCTCCAGGTGTCTACCAAGTCAAAGGAGCCCACGAGCTCCTTCAACTTCTTCACCGACTCCTGACCACGCTGGAGACCGGAACGGTCTCCTGCCTCGAGGGTACAGTTGAAATCACCCCCGAGCATCACGCAGTCACCAGGGTCAATGGAGCTCAGCAGGGCAGACACCTCCCGGAACAGGCGTGTCTGCAACACGGCGAGCTTGGGGGCGTACACGTTGACAAAATGCAACGGCACGCCATCCAGGCGCACGGCCAAGTGAAGCAAGCGGCCTGGCACCAGTTCCTGGACCTTTAGGATCTCAGGCCGGAAATTCGGGGCCAACAAAATGGCCACCCTACTGGAAATGGAACTGAGGTGGCTCATGAAGACCTCGCCACCCCACTCCAGGAGCCGGGTGGACTTGTCTCCTGGGGTGGTGTGGGTTTCCTGCAGGAAGCTCACCACATATTTCCCATCCCTCAGGGTTGAGAGATGGTTAAACCTGCGGAGAGGCCTCCTGCTGCCATTTATGTTGTAACTGGCTATGGTGATCGCCATGTCAGGAGTACATTAGATCCCCTCAACAGTCCCCCGGTCGCTGACAGCAGAGCTGTTCCTCCCCCTACGGACCCTAGGGGGATTGGCGGTGGGTCTTACCTTCTGGATCTTTGCTACAAGGGACGCTCTACTGCTCCCTCTACCCTCAGCAGGAACGATGCTGCTCTCGGCCTTGGCGCCCCTTTGCAAGTCGTCCAAAAAGGACCTGAGCTGACGCCGGTCGTTCCCCTTCACCCCCTTCAACCCCTTGCCCCTCCCCATCTTTTTGAGGATGAGTTTCAGCAAGCTAGTGAGCCCTTTTAAGTTCGGCCACCGAAGGGAGGCCAGACTGGGCCGATGTTGGGCTCCTTCGGTGGCCGTGTTGTACTCGCGGATCTCCTCCACGGGAATGAGTGGAGTGGCGTCAGGGGGAGCGAGAACATCCATTGACTCGTTGCCCGAGGAGTCCCCTTCCACCTGCTCACTGCAGATGGAGTCACCATCCCCAACTCCGGACACACCTTCAGTGCTCAAAACACACGCCTCACCCTGTGCAGCGGTTGCCTCTGCCCCACCCGCTGGTCTCTCCTCCACCTCAGTCCCAACCCGGGACCAGCGGCAGAGGGGCCTTCCCCAGGTGTACCCGGGGATTCAAGACCAACGACAGTGGGGGTGACTATCCCTCCCCCAGTTGGGCCCAGAGAGGACTCTGGTGTACCAGACTCAAGGAGTCCCTCTGAAGCCAGGTCCTGAGGCAGAGAAGGGCTGGTTTCCCCAACCCCCCCTCCACCTACAGTCTCTAACTCCAGAGGCGTGCTCTGCACCTCATCCTGGGTGGGTTGCTCCTGGGCTTCCTCAGATGCATGATGCAGGACTCCTTCCCCAACAGGAATCTCCCCCTGCTCCATAACACCCGAGTGGTCCCCATCGCCACTCTCCTCAGAATCCCCTCCAGAACATGGGACCAGTGCCCGAGCCAGAGCGCAGGAGTCTTCCTCCAACACAGTACTCCCCTCCCCCCTGGAGGATTCCCGTTCATCCCCCTTGTGCTCCTCCCTACAGAGATTCCTCCTTCTTTTCTTCACAGGGGAGGAGCTCACAGACTCTGGGGTCACCTTAGCAACCTTTTTCTGCGGCTCCTCCTCCTCCCGCCCGATCCCCACTGCCCCCAGCTGGATTATGGGGCTTGCGGACTCCCTAATGGGAGGTGACGGGATGGGTAGATCGCTCTTTTCCTTGGGGGTTTTGTTCCCCAGCTGCTTCACCTTCTTTGCCACCTTGCCCCCCTTCTTTTGAACCTCCCCACCCCCACCCACGCTCTGCGCAACCCCAGGGTTCGCTGCATCAACTACATGGGGGGTGGGAGCAGGGGGGAGAGGGGGGTTAGTGGCACTGGAGGCAGAGGCCCCCGCCTGGGATTTGGGGCAATTCCTCCGAATATGCCCCACTTCCTTACAGGCATGGCACCTTGGTATTATTGATGCCCTCTTAAAGCAGGAGGTAACCTCAGACCTCAGCAGTGAGAGATTGAAAATGTCCGTTAAAAACCCCAGCCAGTTGGTCTGCACAGGTTTTGAGAACTCGACTGGGTATACCATCAGGTCCAGGTGCTTTCCAAGGGTTCATCCCCCTGAAGGATCTTCTGATATCGGCCTCTGTGACTGTGACTATAATACCATCAGGGCGTATGGGGGCTCGGGAAGGCACATCAGTGTTCCCCCTATCAAAGCATGCGTAGAACGCATTGAGCTTGTCAGGGAGTGATGCTTCGCTGTCGCTTAAGCTGCCTCCTGATTTTGCCTTGTAGGAGATGATGGCATTCAAGCCCTGCCACAGTTGCCGAACATCCGCCCCATCCACCAACTTTGAGCGGAAGTCCCTTTTGGCCTTTTTGATGGCCTTGTCAAGGTCGTATCTGGACTTCTTATAGACCTCTGCGTCACCAGACCTGAATCCCCGGGATGTGGTCTTCAGTTGAATGCAGATCTCATGGTTCATCCAAGGCTTCTGGTTAGGAAACACTCGGAAGGTTTTTGTTGGAACGCAGTCCTCCACACATTTCCTTATGAAGTCTGTATGACAATAGACAATAGGTGCAGGAGTAGGCCATTCGGCCCTTCGGGCCAGCACCGCCAGTATTCAGTAATGAATTGCCAAGTCCAGTCGTAGCATTTTTAAACTTTTTATTCAAGCACAACAGTTATACAACTGCGCCGAATTCATTTAGGTCTGATGCCGTGTCCTTGAACATTGCCCAGTCTACAGACTCCAAGCAGTCCTGTAGTTGTTCCTCTGCCTCCTTGTACAATCTGTACAATCCTCACCTCTAAGGGTGCTCTCTTCAGTTGCTGCCTGTATGCAGGAAGAAGCAGCACCGCTGAATGTTCGGATTTTCCGGAGTGAAGGCGAGGGATAGAGCGATAGGCATCCTTGACAGTCGTTTAGCAGTGGTCAAGGGTGTTTGATCCTCTGGTTCTGCAGGAGACAAGTTGATGGAAGTTTGGGAGTGATTTTTTCAGATTGGCTCTGTTGAAGTCCCCGGCTATGGTGGTAAACGCCTCGGGGTAAGCTGTCTGGTGCTTGTGGACCACGGCGTGCAGCTCCTCCAGTGCCAGACGGATGTCTGCCTGGGGTGGGATGTAGACTGCGGTCAAGATGATGGAGGTGAATTTCCTCGGTAGGCAGAAGGGGCGGCACTTCAACGCCAGATATTCCAGGTGCGGAGAGCAGGTTGGACAGAACTGCCACATCTGAGCACCACGCAGAGTTGACCATGAGGCAGACGCCCCCTCCTCTCCCTTTCCCAGGATGGATGTAGTAATGATTTGCCGAGTCCAGTCGTAGCATTTTAAAACGTTTTTAAGTTATAAGGCATCAGAGCAAAGCATTAAATATCTACAGACCCGAACTAAAAACTGATCATATCATAACTAACAAAACAAAGAAACTATAAAGCTGTAACTAAAGGACTGGCGACTGAACATGACTAGAGACAAAAGACACTCAACTAACACTTTTACAGAACAGATACTGCTGAAACCACACCACGTGGTTTGACTGGTGTGCGGTGGGCGGCGCGACTTTCGTTTGCAGCGGCCTCTGCAGTCCGTCTGTCTTTTTATTATTTTTGTCTCGTTTTTATGTAGTTTTTTATTTATTTTTTTGTCGGGGAATGTGTGTGTGGGGGGTGGGGGTGGGGGTGGGGGGGGAAACTTTGAAATCTTTCCCCTGCACGGGAGACCCGACCTTTTCTTTGTCGGGTCTCCGTTGTCGTTGGGGCTGGGCAACGTGGAGCGGCCTCCAGCAGGAACGACCTGGGGCTCCAGTTGTGGAGCTGCGGACTACTCACCGTCACGGGGCTGGCCGAGTCCGGAGCGGGTGGAGCTGTGGTGGAGCGCTGCTGCGACCCGACCGCCGGAGATTCGGAGGCTACAACCGCGGGTCTGGCGGACGGCAACACTGGAAGCCCGCGGGTCCCCTGGTGGGAGACCGCTTTTCGGGGCTTCCGCAGCGGCGACTTCTCCCGCCCGAGTTGCGGGGTTGAAGAGCACCTGGAGCGGGGCTTTATCCCCCCGCGCGGCTTGGAATGGCCGCCGAACTTTGCGGGCGCGCGCCGGGGCTCTAACACCAAGACCCGGTGCGCGACCTTGCATCACCCGGCGTGGCTTTAATGGCCGCGGGATAATCACCATCGCCCACCGGGGGCTTTGACTTTGACTCTGACATCGGGGGGGGGGGGGGGGGGAGTGCAGTGGAGAGATACGGTTTTTTTGCCTTCCATCACAGCGTTGTGATGGATGTATGTGTAAATTGTGTTGTGTCTCGGGTCTTCTTCGTTTTGTATTGTATGGCTGCAGAAACGACATTTCGTTTAGACCTCAAGGGGTCCAAATGACAAATTTGTCCAAAAGACAAATAAATTGAATTGACTGCACTGGGTCCTTGTGCTCCCTCCCACAAAGGGGGTTCCACTGGTTCTTCCCCTTCCCCCTTGTACCATGTGACCCCAGCTACTCCCCACCCACTAAAGTCCTCATAAACCCCTCCTCCCTGACCACCCAGACATCGCCTCGGCCTCCGTCCACTCACCTGCCTTCCTCCAGCCCCAACCCCCATCCTTGCCGTGTGTTCACCATCCCCCCCTGTCCGCCCCCTCTCTGATACCGAATGGTCTGTCCTCAGCAGAGGCATTACCTTTGTTCCCCTCCATCCCCACATGAGTTCTGTGTCTGCCACGATGTGGAGTTCTTCTTCTGTCACCTCCGCATCCGAGTGTTTTTCCATGGTAAGGAGTCTTCACCCCCAAGTGATGACCACTTCTCCCGTCTACAATTAACCCCCTCCTCTTGGACTCCCCCTCATGGCCATCTACCTGCTTTAGACCTTTTCATTTTAAACTGCCGGAGGGACATCAACTGCCTCAACTTTTCCACTCCCCTTTCTCACTCTAACCTCTTCCCCACTGAACATACAGCCCTCCACTCACTCTGCAACAACCCCAACTGGGTGAAGCTGCCGACAAGGGAGATGCCATGGTAGTCTGGCGCGCTGGCCTCTACTGATCTGAGGCCAGGCGCCAACTCTCAGACACCTCCTCCTACTTAACCTTGGACCATGACCCCACAGACGAGGACCAGGCCATTATCTCAAGCACCATCAATGGCTTCATCGCTTCCGGCTCCCTGCCCTCCCAAGCCTCTAACCTCATCGTTCCCCAGCCCCGCACAGCCCGATTTTATCTTCTCCCCAAAATACACAAACCTGACTGTCCTGGCAGACCCATTGTTTCTGCTTGTCCCACCAAACTTATTTCCACATACCTCGACTCCATCCTATCCCCCCTGGTCAAATCCCTCCCTACCTATGTCCAAGACACCTCACACGCTCTTCGTCTCCTTCATGACTTCTGTTTTCCAGGCCCTCACTCCCTCATCTTCATCATGGATGTCCAGTCACTCTACACCTCCATCCCCACCACGAGGGTCTTAAAGCCCCCCGTTTCTTCCTCGACCACAGAACCAACCAATCCCCATCTACTAAGCGGAGCTGGTCCTTACCCTCAACAACTTTTCCTTTGATCTCCCATTTCCTCCAAATCCAAGGCGTAGCTATGGGCATGCGCATGGGCCCCAGCTATGCCTGCCTCTTTGTAGGGTACGTCGAACTATCCTTGTTCGAGTATGCCTTGGCTCTATCCCCGAACTCTACCTCCGCTACATTAACGACTGTATTGGTGCTACCTCCTGCACTCATGCAGAACTCATTGACTTCATCCATTTCACCACTAACTTCCATCCGGCACTCAAATTCACCTGGACCATTTCCGACATCTCCCTACTGTTTCTAGACCTCACCATCTCCTTCGCAGGTAAGACTACTGACCGACATCTACTACAAACCCACTGATTCCCTTGGCTATCTGGACTACACTTCTTCCCACCCTGCTTCCTGTAAGACTTTATACCCTACCCCCAATTCCTCCGTCTACGCCGCATCTGCACCCAGGATGAGGTGTTCCAAACCAGGGCATCGGAGATGTCCTCATTCTTTAGGGAACGGGGGTTTCCCTCTTCGACTATAAATGAGGCTCTCACCAGGGTCTCCTCTATATCCCGTAGCTCTGCTCTCACTCTCCATCCCTCCACTCGTAACAAGGACAAAGTCCCCCTTCTCATCACCTTCCACACTACCAGCGGTCACATACAACATATAATCCTCAGACATTTTCGTCACCTCCAACGAGATCCCACCACTGGCCACATCTTCCCATCTCCTCCCCTTTCGGCTTTCTGCAGAGACTGTTCCCTCCATAACTCCCTAGTCAATTTGTTCTTTCCCAACCAAACTACCCCCTCCCCTGGTACTTTCCCTTGCAACCGCAGGAAATGCTACACTTGTCGCTTTACCTCCCCCCTCGACTCCATCCAAGGACCCAAGCACTTTCCAGGTGAGACAGAGGTTCACCTGCACTTCCTCCAACCTCATCCATTGCATCCGCTGTTCCAGGTGTCAACTGCTCTACATCAGTGAGACCAAGCGCAGGCTTGGCGATTGCTTCGCCCAACACCTCCGCTCAGTTCGCAATAACCAACCTGATCTCCCGGTGGCTCAGCACTTCAACTCCCCCTCCCATTCCAAATCTGACCTTTCTATCCTGGCCTTCCTCCATGGCCAGAGTGAGTCCCACCGCAAATTGGAGGAGCAGCACCTCATATTTCGCTTAGGTAGTTTACACCCCAGCGGAATGAACATCGACTTCTCCAATTTCAGGTAGTCCTTGCTTTCTCCCTCCTTCCCCTCCCCTTCCCAGCTCTCCCACAGCCTACTGTCTCCGCCTCTTCCTTTCTTTTTCCCACCGCTCCCCCACCCCACATCATTCTGAAGAAGGGTCTCGACACAAAACGTCGCCTATTCCTTTGCTCCCTAGATGCTGCCTCACCAGCTGAGTTACTCCAGCATTTTTGTCTGCCTGCTGATAAACAAGCTACCTTATCTACATAAGAATGACCGATGCACTTTGAACTCAGTTATCCAGGATGAGAGCTGCAGGGGTTAAATTGCTGTCCAGCTGGCTGACATCTCACTGTTCACAGCTACTGTAGAAATGTCTTTGTACTAGACTTCAGAGACACAGCTTTTGCAGCCCCATGTCTTATCAGAAACAATAATCCCGTACCAAGCCCCACAGAATAACATATTCGCTCCAAGATTGCAATCATAGTGAACTTCAATTCATTTTCTGTGAGACACTAATTCCATCAATAAAGTGCAAGCTCGCACAATGGATAAGAAAGATTTAGAGGGATATGAGCCAAACAGGCAAATGGGACTAGCTTAATTGCGGCATCTTGGTTGGCATGGACGAGTTGGGCTGAAAACCCTATTCCCGTGCTACATGACTTCATGAGTCTATGATGGTTTTCAGTAATGGTATGTAAAAAAAAGCTCAAGCTGATAAGCACATCATTTTCACAATGCAGGCTGAAAATGACCACCTCCAACAGGAGGAAGTCCAACAACCTATCCATGACATTTGATGGTTTTATCATCACCATCAACATTCAGAGGGAGGTCACTGAACAGAACTTCAACTGAGTCTACCACATTCTAAGGTGTTAGGTGTGTCAGGTGCAGGATATCCTGCAGTAATTGACTTACCTCCAAACATCACCAAACCATTCAAAAAGTCAAAGTCTCAAGTTAGCAACGTATTAGAATATTCTTCACTCGCCTGGTGCAGCTCGAACAACATTCGAAATGTTCAATGCCATCCAGAAAAAAAATCAGCCTGCTTGATCAGCATCTTATCCATCATTTTAAACAGTTACTCCATTCACCATTTAGCTTTGTTTAGTTTGGAGATACAGCGCGGAAACAGGTCCTTTTGACCCACCGGGTCCGTGCTGATCAGCAATCCCCGCACATTAACACTATCCTATACCCACTAGGGACAATTGATACATTTACCAAGCCAATTAACCTACATACCTGTACATCTTTGGAGTGTGGGAGGAAATCGAAGATCTCGGAGAAAACCCACGCAGGTACGGGGAAAACGTGCAAACTCCGTACAGACAGCATCCGTAGTCTCTCGGGTCTCTCGTTGCATTCGCTGTAAGGCAGCAACTCTACCGCTGTGCCACCATGCCGCACAGTAAAATGGTGTGCCATTGATAATATTGGCCAAGTAAAACATGTCACAAAATGGAGAATCTCTGTATTTGCAAAGCCTCCTTGTCCTCTTTCTGTGAAAGGTTGCAGGGCTATGAGTCATGGCTCCAAGGTGTCTGGACCCTGGTAGGAAGTTGAGGATAAGGTGAGGTCCAAATGTCCTTCTTATTGTTAATATGTATGAGGGTTTTGCCGAAAGAGCTGAGCAGGATTGCAAATGCATGATTAGGATTGGTCATAGGATGGGGTGTTGTAAAGTATTGTTAATTATGTTGCGAGTGTTTGCGCTGTTATCTTGTGATTGGTTAAAGTATGGAGCCTTGTTCAAATTGTTTATACTACCTGGGGAAATGTTTCTTTACTTTAGTAAACTGTCTTCCATCTAGATCTTTCTGTGGAAACAATGTAATGGTGATTGGGTTAGGGAACTGTCAATAAATGTATTATATGATCTATATTTGTGATTGGCTTGTAGGGGCTTCCCCCCCCCCCCCCCCATATAGTTTCGCGCCACGGGTCCGATACATTATAAAAGAGGGGACACCACATGGATCGGGGTCGATCTTCTGGGAGTACACTCGGGACTGTGTGACTGTCTGAAGGTGTCTATTTGCATGAGGCTGAAGGGCTTGGACAAGTAGAGACAAGGATCGGACCTGCGGTGTTGGTTAGGTATAGATACATAGATACATAGAAAATAGGTGCAGGAGTAGGCCATTCGGCCCTTCGAGCCTGCACCGCCATTCAATATGATCATGGCTGATCATCCAACTCAGTATCCCGTACCTGCCTTCTCTCCATACCCCCTGATCCCCTTAGCCACAAGGGCCACATCTAACTCCCTCTTAAATATAGCCAATGAACTGGCCTCAACTACCCTCTGTGGCAGAGAGTTCCAGAGATTCACCACTCTCTGTGTGAAAGTTTTTCCTCATCTCGGTCTTAAAGGATTTCCCCCTTATCCTTAAGCTGTGACCCCTTGTCCTGGACTTCCCCAACATCGGGAACAATCTTCCTGCATCTAGCCTGTCCAACCCCATAAGAATTGTGTACGTTTCTATAAGATCCCCTCTCAATCTCCAAAATTCTAGCGAGTATAAGCCAAGTCTATCCAGTCTTTCTTCATATGAAAGTCCTGACATCCCAGGAATCAGTCTGGTGAACCTTCTCTGCACTCCCTCTATGGCTATAATGTCCTTCCTCAGATTTGGAGACCAAAACTGTACGCAATACTCCAGGTGTGGTCTCACCAAGACCCTGTACAGCTGCAGTAGAACCTCCCTGCTCCTATACTCAAATCCTCTTGCTATGAAGGCCAACATACCATTCGCTTTCTTCACTGCCTGCTGCACCTGCATGCCTACTTTCAATGACTGGTGTACCATGACACCCAGGTCTTGCTGCATCTCCCCATTTCCTAATCGGCCACCATTTAGATAATAGTCTGCCTTCCCGTTTTTGCCACCAAAGTGGATAACCTCACATTTATCCACATTATACTGCATCTGCCAAACATTTGCCCACTCACCCAGCCTATCCAAGTCACCTTGCAGTCTCCTAGCATCCTCCTCACAGCTAACACTGCCCCCCAGCTTAGTGTCATCCGCAAACTTGGAGATGTTGCTTTCAATTCCCTCGTCCAGATCATTAATATAAATTGTAAATAGCTGGGGGCCCAGCACTGAGCCTTGCGGTACCCCACTAGTCACTGCCTGCCATTGTGAAAAGGACCCGTTTACTCCTACTCTTTGCTTCCTGATTGCCAGCCAGTTCTCTATCCACATCAATACTGAACCCCCAATTCCGTGTGATTTAAGTTTGTATCCTAATCTCTTATGTGGTACCTTGTCGAAAGCCTTCTGAAAGTCCAGATACAACACATCCACTGGTTCTCCCCTATCCACTCTACTAGTTACATCCTCGAAAAATTATATAAGATTCGTCAGACACGATTTACCTTTCGTAAATCCATGCTGACTTTGTCCAATGATTTCACCACTTTCCAAATGTGCTGCTATCCCATCTTTAATAACTGACTCTAGCAGTTTTCCCACTACCGATGTTAGACTAACTGGTCTGTAATTCCCCGTTTTCTCTCTCCCTCCCTTCTTAAAAAGTGGGGTTACGTTTGCTACCCTCCAATCCTCAGGAACTATTCCAGAATCTAAAGAGTTTTGAAAAATTATCACTAATGCATCCACTATTTCAGGAGCTACTTCCTTAAGTACTCTGGGATGCAGCCTATCTGGCCCTGGTGATTTATCAGCCTTTAATCCATTCAATTTACCCAACACCACTTCCCGACTAACCTGGATTTCACTCAGTTCCTCCATCTCCTTTGACCCGCAGCCCCCTGCTATTTCCGGCAGATTATTTATGTCTTCCTTAGTGAAGACGGAACCAAAGTAGTTATTCAATTGGTCCGCCATATCCTTGTTCCCCATGATCAATTCACCTGTTTCTGACTGCAAGGGACCTACATTTGTTTTAACTAATCTCTTTCTCTTCACATATCTATAAAAACTTTTGCAGTCAGTTTTTATGTTCCCTGCCAGTTTCCTTTCATAATCTATTTTCCCTTTCCTAATTAAGCCCTTTGTCCTCCTCTGCTGGTCTCTGGATTTCTCCCAGTCCTCTGGTATGCTGCTTTTTCTGGCTAATTTGTACGCATCATCTTTTGCTTTGATACTATCCCTGATTTCCCTTGTTATCCACGGATGCACTACCTTCCCTGATTTATTCTTTTGCCAAACTGGAATGAACAATTTTTGTAGTTCATCCATGCAGTCTTTAAATGCCTTCCATTGCATATCCACCGTCAACCCTTTTAGAACTAATTGCCAGTCAATCTTGGCCAATTCACGTCTCATACCCTCAAAGATATAGGATGTTTGTTTGTGTTAGTGAGAATAAAGAATTAGTTGATCCAGTGTTTTACTGAACTAGACTAAGGGAGTAAGCTATAGAGAGCATTATTACACCATGATTGCATTGCATACCATAAACATGCATGCATTGCACACAAACCCAGCCTCTACCATTATGTAAGCACTTGGCAAAACCGTCATCTACAGGTTTCCCTTGAAGTTACAAACCACTTCACTGCTGAGTGTAACCACTGCAAACTGCTGTCACAAAAAGCCAAGCACATAATAGTAATAGATTAACTACTCTTTGGAACTACACCGTGTGTGTGTGTGTGTGTGTGTGTGTATTATTTGTTTGTTTGTGTGTGATCACATCTACTCGAAGAACCGACGCGCTAACAGGAATATTTTTACATATTCCGGTAGAGATTTACCCCCTGGAGTCAAATATTGGCTTACCTGAAAATTTTGTGCATTATTTCTTCAGTTATTAATTAAAATGTTCAAGAATCTGAAATTTCTTTGAAAATAAAACCTGGCGGCTTTGGCTGATGACGTCACAATGGCTCTGAATGCTGCGGGCTCTGCGTGCGGCGTCTGCGCTGCGAACTGATGTCCCCCGCGAGCTGATGTCCCACCCGCGAGCTGATGTCCCCCCCGCGAGCTGCCGTCCCCCCCCCGTGAGCTGCCCCTGCGAGCTGCCGCACTGCCCCCCGCGAGCTGCCGCCCCCCACGAGCTGCCGCCCAACCTCGCAAACTGCCGCCCAACCCCGCGAGCTGCCACCTCCCCCCACCCGCGAGCAGCCGCCCCCCCTCGCCGACCAAAGATCTTAGCTGATGACTGCTTCGGCCCAACTGGCGCTCCTTTGGTCGACATTCGCTCGCCCGCTCGCGCCTTGGCTCGGGTCTCTCCCCCTCCCCTCTCTCCCCCTCCCCCTCCCCTCACCCCCTCGGCTCGGCCCAGGACCCCCCCCCACTATCTTCCCCCCCTCTCCCTCTCAGCTCGGCCCGGGCCTCCCCACTCTCTCTCTCCCCCTCAGCCCGGCCTGGGCCTCCCCCCCTCTCTCTCTCTCTCCCTCAGCTCGGGCCTCCCCTCCCCTCTCTCTCTCCCTCCCCCATGGCTCGGTCAGGGCCTCCCCCCCTCTCTCCCCCCTGTGTGTGTGTGTGTGTGTGTGTGTGTGTGCGTGCGTGCGTGCGTGCGTGCGTGCGTGCGTGCGTGCGTTCGTGCGTGCGTGCGTGTGTGTGTGTGTGAGAGAGAGAGAGAAAGAAAAAATCAGGTTAGCTTTTCTATTTTCTTCCAAACGCTAGGCCACAGCCTTCCCATTTTCACACATTCCGGTCCAGGCGATAATCATCTTCCCGTCTCATTCACTCCTATATTTCCCAAGTTTTTAATTGTTTAAAGTATTAAAAACAGACCGAAAACTCACCCATTTCGGAAAAAACACCCGAGTGACATCACAATGCACTTGCAAGGCACGAAGGGACACTCCGGGAGAGAGGGGCACTCCAGCGCGCGGTGAACGAGGAAACCCGAGTGATGTCACAACATTCGCAAGGCAGGACAGGATACTCCGGGAGAGAGGGGCACTCCAGCACGTGGTGAACGAGGAGTCGCAGCGCCCGATGCCCGGTGGGGAGGGTGGTGCTGGAGCTGGAGTGAGGGCCGAGCCCGGGGCTTGCGATGGAGCCGTGACCGGTGCCAAGAAAGAAGACGCCACTAGAACCAAGGACGAGTCAGGGTCCGGAGTCAGGGACGAGCCCGGAGATGAGGTCAGGGCCTGGACTGAAGTCCAGGCGGTGGCCGAGCTGACGTCTGGAGTCTAGAACCAGGGCTGGGCCGAGTACGAGAACCAGCCCGAGTTCCAGGCCCTAGCACTGCTCTACGACCAGGGTAGGTCCCGGGACAGAGAATGGGAGTGAGGGGAGGAGGATGAGGGAAATGAGGAGGGAGATGGGGTGGGGAGTAGGGTGGTAGAGGGAGATGGGGGGGGGTGAGGAGGAGGGAGATGCCCCCTCCCTATCTACCCTCACTCCCACCCTCTCTGCCCCCTCCCTCTCTACCCCCTCCATCTCCCTCCCTCTCGCTCTACCCTCCCTCCCACTCTGCCCCCCTCCCTCTCCCAATACCCCCTCCCTCTCTCGCTCTCTCTCTCTACCCCCTCCCTCTCTGTCCCACTCCCTCTCTACCCCCTCTCCCACCCTCTACCCTCCCTCTCTAATCCCCTCCCCTCCCTCTTACGCATCTACCCCTTCCCCTCTCTACCCCCCTCCCTCTCTACCCCCTCTCTCTCTGCCCCCCCTCCCTCTCTAATCCCCCTCCCTCTCTACCACCCCTCGCTCTCTACCACCCAGGCATGTGCCATGAGTAATTACTCAGGGTAGGCAGTCGACTTTTTAAAAAGCTTAAACCGCGCATGCGCAGATTTGTCTCCTCTCCGTAAGCTGTCAGTCGACATTTATAAAGTGATTTGTCTTCAAAAGCCATATCTCTTAATAAAGTACCGCATTTCCCGGCAATGAAGACGCATCTGCGTCGAAAACGCACCCCCATTTTGAATTGCTAAATTTTGAAAAAGGTCTGGCGGGACAGAATTTCTCACGCTCAAAAAACTTAAAAATAAAAATAAAGAAAGTAACAATTCAATTTGCCCAAGGCTTCCAAATCTCTTCCATTCCGAATTACTGAATGGGTAGGGGGTGGAGGATGACGGCAGGTGGAGAGATGGTGGGAAAACTGAAGCACACCGGGGCAAGTTGAATCAGTTGTGATCTTATTGAATGACAATACTAGTTCAAGGGACCAATTCGGGGGAGAGTTCCTTTCACGGCGTGTGGGGTCTGACCCGGGTCAGCGCGGGCAAGAGCGTTGAGAAGGAGGGGATTGGGGATCATGCTAGCAACTCACTCACTCACCGCTGCCACGGCGCTCCGGGCGCGGAGTCACCGCTTTGTGGCCGGGGAGGGAAGTACCTCGGGTGGCTGCGAGCGGCCGCCGGCACTTCAGCGCCTTCTGCCGGCCCGTTCACCTCTGGCAGTGCTCTCCGTCTGAACACCTCTCTCCTGCCGCTCGCCGGCCTCGCTCATGTCAGCCACTTCCCGCAAATCCCGATTGCCGCCGGGAGCAGGACATGGCCTAACGTGCTGCGCTGGGTGACACTGCATGGCATTCACTGCCCGGTCCGTGTCTTTCAATGTGGACCGGACAGTGAGGGGACCAGCTCAACAGCGGGTGAGCGGCCGATGGATAACAGGACAGTGGCCGGTGGAGCTTACTCCTGTGTCAGCATGATCAAGGTACAATAGACAATATAGACAATAGACAATAGACAATGCGGTGGCTCCGCGCCCAGAGCGCCGCGGCAGCGGTGAGTGAGTGAGTTGCTGGCTTGATCCCCGACCCTCTCCTTCTCAACGCTCCTGTCCTCCCCGCAACTTCACCCCTGGCTAGACTCCCCACACACTGTGAAAGGAACTCTTCTCCCCCCCCCCCCCCAGCGGCGCTGTCCTTTTACAGCCGCTTCCCACTTTACAGCCGCTTCCCATCAGCTGCCAGCAGTGAGGGGTAGACTTGGTTATCCCTCAGTACAGCAACATCGTTCTTGATGTTGCTGTACTGAGGGATAGCCAAGTCTATCTTTCTTGGCTAACAACCTAACCTTCGGCCTCCAAGACACAGGTAAATTTTCGTGCCTTATTTTTGGGTAAAAAATAGCATCTTCATTGCCGGAAAATACAGTATTTAAAAACATATAGCTCAAAGGAATTTACTTACCACATTATTTGTACACAAACTCCATTCTTCTCTCTTTGTTTCTTAAGATACTCTTAAGATAATGACAATCCATGTTTGAAAAACCCGCCAAGAAACTTGCGCTGCTCAGTAGGCTGCTGCGCAGCACATGCATGCAGTCCACGGTGCAAAGGCAGAATTACAGCTGCCTTCAGCTCCCCATGTCATTGAAGGGTTGAAGCAGCGTCGACGGCACGTGAGCTGCACATACTTTCGCGTATTACATGTACTGCGGATGAAAGACACAGGAGAATTATGCCGACCTAAGAGATCATTCTCTTATGCAGGCATAATTCTCCCGTGCCTTTACTATTTATATTTAATAATTACCATTTTATAATTTTTGTCAGGGTAGGCACTGCCTATCTTGCCTACCCTGACGGCACATGCCTGCTGCCACCCCTCCCTCTCTACCACCCCTCCCTCTCTAGGGATTGAAGAGGGTGAAACATAGAAACATAGAAACATAGAAAAAAGGTGCAGGAGTAGGCCATTCGGCCCTTTGAGCCTGCACCGCCATTCAATATGATCATGGCTGATCATCCAACTCAGTATCCTGTACCTGCCTTCTCTCCATACCCCGTGATCCCTTTAGCCACAAGGGCCAAATCTAACTCCCTCTTAAATACAGCCAATGAACTGGCCTCAACTACTTTCTGTGGCAGAGAAGGAGCAGGGAATGCTGGGGGGATGAGGAGAAATGAGCCACGCCTGCGCAGTTGGGGGCTATGTGTGAGTGGTGCAATATTGCGTTGGGGAACGACTTGCGTTGGGGTAACGGGTGAGTGGTAGCATCTTGCATTGGGGAGCACACCCAACGGTCTGCACTTGGTCTAGTAATTCATAAAATTTGACAAGTAATGCAATAATTTCAAATAATGGTAGTGGCATCAAACATGTTTAATTTTGTTTTACTTAAGTAACTCATGGAACAGATAAGGGGGAAATCAGTGGATGCGATATATTATGATTTTCAAAAGGCTTCCAATAGGACAGGATTGAGAATTTGTTATTGGACAAAAAGTAAATAGTTCAAATATATCTTGCAGGTAAATGTGCTTTACCTGCAAGATGGCGAGTTTTGCGAAGCACCAGAACATAAAAGGTTCACCTACAACTTCCAACAACTCACCCGCATCGGGGAAACGGCAGAAAACGGTGCCGTTTCGGACAAGCTGCTTGGGCACCTGGAGGCTCTTGCGATTTTGCGATCTCCCGCAGCTGCGGGAGCCCCGGACTTTAAACTTTCCCACGCTGGCTGTAAAACTCCCGACGCAACGGAGGAACGCAAGTACGGAACCTGGAAACTCCGGGATAACCTCCAGAGCCGACGAGCTGGATCATCCAGGAACAACGGAGCTGGAGCTGCCGACTTTGAGGGAACCCCCAGTTCGTTACGGAGCTGGAGCTGCTGTCTGTGAGGGAATTCCCGTTCCAGCGCGGGTTCGCAGAAACAGCAGGTACAGTAAGCACAGTACCTGGAAACAAAGGGGAGGCCTTCATTGTGTCCGGAAAAGTGGCCGACGGGCAGGACTTCAGGTCAGACTGATGCGCAGGGGACTTCGGCCCCCTCTCCATACTATCCTACCGGCCAATGTACAGTCCCTTGAAAATAAAGTGGAGGGCTTAAGGGCCAGGCTGCTTTATCAAAGGGAGCTGAGGGAATGCTCTGTGTTCTGTTTCACAGAGACATGGCTCACCCCCAGCTCCCCAGACTCAGCGGTCCAGCCTGAAAGGTTCTCCATCCACCGTGGGACCGTAAACTGGCATCAGGGAAAGGGAGAGGAGGGGGCGTCTGCCTCATGGTCAACTCTGCGTGGTGCTCAGAGGTGGCAGTCCTGTCCAACTCCTGCTCTCCACACCTCGAACATCTGGCGGTGAAGTGCCGTCCCTTCTACCTCCCAAAGGAATTCACCTCCATCATCGTGACCGCGGTCTACATCCCAGCCCAGGCAGACGTCCATGCAGAGGAAAAACTCCAGGACTGTTTGGAGTCTGTAGACTGGGCAATGTTCAAGGATTCGGCAATGGACTTGAACGAATACGCCACAGTCGTTACAGACTTCATAAAGAAATGTGTGGAGGACTGCATCCCTACAAAAACTTTCCGAGTGTTTCCCAATCAGTTGGATGAACTTTGAGATCCGCACTCTTCTGAAGACTAGACACCGGGCATTCATGTCTGATGATACAGTGGTCTACAAGAAGTCCAGATACGACCTTGGTAAGGCCATCAAAAAAGCCAAAAGGGACTTCTGCACCAAACTGGAGGATGAGACAGATGTTCGGCAGCTGTGGCGGGGCCTGAATGCAATCACTTCCTACAAAGCAAAATCAGGAGGCAGCTCGAATGTCGGCGAAACATCACTCCCTGATGAGCTCAATGCGTTTTACGCACACTTTGATAGGGAGAATACTGATGTGCCTTCCCGAGCCCCCATTCGCTGTGATGGTATTTCAGTCTCAGGCACAGAGGCCGACGTCAGGAAATCCTTCAGAGGGGTGAACCCTCGAAAAGCGCCTGGACCTGATGGTATACCCGGTCGTGTTCTAAAAACCTGTGCGGGCCAACTGGCTGGAGTTTATACGGACATTTTCAACCTCTCACTTCTGAGGTCTGAGGTTCCCACCTGCTTTAAAAGGGCATCAATTGTACCAGTGCCCAAGTAGAGCAAGGTGATGTGCCTCAATGACTATTGACCAGTGGCACTAACGCCTGTGGTGATGAATTGCTTTGACAGGTTGATCATGGCGCAAATCAACTCCTACCTCGACAAAAACCTGGACCCACTGCAGTTCGCTTACCGCCACAACAGATCAACGGTTGATGCGATCTCGCTGGCTCTCCACTCCGCTCTGGACCACTTGGACAACAAAAACTCATAGGTCAGGCTGTTATTCATCAATTACAGCTCGGCATTTAATACAATCATCCCCTCCAAGCTGGTTACCAAACTCGCAGAACTGGGTCTCTGCGCATCCCTCTGCAATTGGATCCTCGACTTCCTCATTCACAGACCACAGTCTGTTCGTATTGGTGGAAATGTGTCAGCCTCGATAACAATTAGCACGGGAGCACCTCAAGGCTGCGTGCTCAGCCCCCTGCTGTACTCACTCTATACTCATCACTGCGTAGCCGGTCATAGTGCGAACTCCATCATCAAGTTCGCTGACGACACCACTGTTGTGGGACGTATCACTGATGGGGATGAGTCAGAGTATAGAAGAGGGATCGAGCAACTGTCCATATGGTGCCAGCACAATAACCTGGCCCTCAACCCCAGCAAAACCAAGAAACTGATTGTGGACTTTGGAAGGAGTAGGATGGGGACCCACAGTCCCGTTTATATCAAGGGGTCGATGGTTGAAAGGGTCAAGAGCTTCAAATTCCTGGGCGTGCACATCTCTGAAGATCTTTCCTGGTCCGAGAACATTGAAGCAATTATTAAGAAAGCACATCAGCGCCTCTACTTCCTGAGAAGATTACGGAGAGTCGGTTTGTCAAGGAGGACGCTCTCTAACTTCTACAGGTGCACAGTAGAGAGTATGCTGACCGGTTGCATCGTGGCTTGGTTCGGCAACTTGAGCGCCCGGGAGCGGAAAAGACTACAAAAAGTAGTAAACACTGCCCAGTCCATCATCGGCTCCGACCTCCCTTCCATCGAGGGGATCTATCGCAGTCGCTGCCTCAAAAAGGCTGGCAGTATCATCAAGGACCCACACCATCTTGGCCACACATTCATCTCCCCGCTACCTTCAGGTAGAAGGTACAGGAGCCTGAAGACTGCAACGACCAGGTTCAGGAATAGTTACTTCCCCACAGCCATCAGGCTATTAAACTTGGCTCGGACAAAACTCTGAACATTATTAGCCCATTATCTGTTTATTTGCACTTTATCAGTTTATTTATTCATGTGTGTATATATTTATATAATGGTATATGGACTCACTGATCTGTTCTTTAGTCATGCCTGCTATGTTCTGTTGTGCTGAAGCAAAGCAAGAATTTCATTGTCCTATCAGGGACACATGACAATAAACTCTCTTGAATCTTGAACCTTGAATCCATACAGATCCATCTCAGGTTGGCAAGCTGTGACATGGGGGTATTGTAATGCCCCTGTCCCACTTAGGAAACCTGAACGGAAAGCTCTGGTGACCTTGCGCCCCACCCAAGGTTTCCATGAGTCGCCAGGGGTTTTGGAAAGCCTTGACCAAAGCGTGAGCTGCATCTACTGACCAAAGATCCTACTCTTAGCTACCGACCGCACACACACACACACAAACACATCGCGAAGGTGGGGGCCAGGGACGGCGGAGGAGCGCTGTCTGCGCGATGAAGAGGAAGGTAAACGTCTGCCACAGAGCACGGTAATTCCTTTAGAGAGCGCGGGAGGGTGGGAGGAGAAGGGGAAAGAAGGAGAGAGGACAGAGAAGGGGAGAGAGAAGGGGAGAGAAGGGGAGAAAGAAGGGGGGAGAAAGGGAGAGAAGGGGAGAGAGAAGGGGAGAGAAGGGGAGAGAAGGGGAGTGTAGTGGCAGATTATCATATCTTTAAGGTAATTAGCACCCTAGCCGCTATTTGGATGAGAATGGTGGAAGGGGGTGTCTTCTAAACGCATGCAAACTCACTCACAGAGACCTTCAGAGCTTCTTCTCTGATATGACTTCAAAACACAGTCTTTTGATGAGTAAATGCTTTATTGTTGCTAGAAACAGTAAGATACATCCAAGTTTCTTCCGACTCATTACTGCAATCTTCTTCAAACTCCAGCTTATTACTTTAGACATTAGAAAACTCCTGGAGTCTCCGTAACACTGGCAAGATCTGGCATGATCTCGCTGGCTCCTTTAGATCTCCCGTGGACCCTGCATGGCCCGCATAATCTCACATGTTCTTACATGTTCTTACATGTTCTTACATGGTAGAAGGGTTAACCTTCCCCATGGTCTCTCCAAACTAATCTAAAAACTAAACTTCTGCGCAAGCATCTAAGCTCCAAACACGCCTAAAAACACGTCATAAATCCCACCCACAATATAACGGACAGTCCAAAATTTAAAGGCACATGCCATCCACAATGACATGCAAAACAGGCCAAATGGCCACTACAGGGAGAGAAGGGGAGAGGAAGGGAGAGAAGGGGGGAGAAGGGGAGAGAAGGGGAGAGAATGGGGAGGAGAAGGAGTGGAGACAGTTTTAAGAAGTTTAATAAAGTTAGCGGGCATTTTACCTTCTGGCGGATCTTCAAGGTCCTGAAAACCAAAGATCCTACAGGATCTTTGCTGAAAACTCCAATGAGCCAATCAAAATGGCCGGTCAGCGAAGGAGATTGCCTTCGACTGCCTGTAAGTAAATAGCAACCCCACTCCACTGGCTTCGACCAAACGGCAACCTATTTTTAGTCGAGGCTGGTTTTGGTTTTGTTGAAATAATCGCAGGAACATAGAAGAAGCCTCGACTACACGGAAACCACTTTCGAACATTAGGGAGAGTGACCAAAACCTCCGGGAACCTCACGGAAACCTCCGGGAACCTCACGGAAACCTTGGGTGGGGCGCTAGGTCTCCAGAGGTTTCCGTTCAGGTTTCCTAAGTGGGACAGGGGCATAAGGATCAAAGCCTGATCCCCAACTTCCCATTCCATTTCAATGACTTGGCAGTATTGGCAAAAATTGGCATATTTCCAAATCTGCTGATAATGCAAAACTGGGTAATATTGTGCATAGTACAAAGGATGCAAAGACGCCTTAAGGGGATATGAGCAAGCTGAGTGAGTAAACAAGAAGATACAAAGCAATGTGAAAAATTTAATGGGAGAACCTTGGTACACAAAACAGAAAAGCAAAGAAAGACACAAAGTGCTAGGGTAACTCAGTGGGTCAGGCTGCACAGGAATAGGCTGTATAGATTGAAAAAGGGTCCCGACCCAAAACATCACCTATCCACGGTCTTCAGAGATGCTGCCTGACCCACTGAGTTATTCCTTGTTTCTACAGAAAAGCAAAATATATTTAAATGGTAATGATTGGATTTTGTTGATGTTCAAAGAGACTTTGGTTTCCTTGTGCACATTTCCACTGAAAGCCGCCATGCAGGTCCAATTAGAAAGGCAAATGGTAGTCTAGACTTACTACAAAAGAATTTGCATTCAGAAGTAAAATGGCTTACTGCAATATATAGGCCTTAACAACACGACAGTAGAAATATAGCACACTGCCGTACTTTGCTTCCTTAAGAAAAATATAACTGCCATCAACAAAAGTGCAGTGAAGATTCATCGAGTGGTTCAGGAGATAATGGGTTTGCTGTATGAGGAAAGATTGAGTGCACTAAATCAGGATTCTCCAGAGTTTAGAGAGAATAAGATGATATTATACTTGCATATACAAACTTCTTAGTGGGTTTGACAGATTGGATGCAGGAAGGATATTTCTTCTTACTTTGGAAATAATAACCACAGGTCACTATCTCAGAATAAGGGGAGGCCATTTCAGACCGAGATGTGTAGTAATTTCTTTATACAGATAAATCTTAGGATTTCACTTCATGGAGATCTGCAGCGACAGTCATCGAGTTAATTAAAAATGGAGGTTAATAGATTTCTGAAAATTATGGGAATTAAGAGTTACTAGACCAAGTGCAGACCCATTGGGTCTGTTCCCCAAACGTGCGGTTGCGGGGTGGGGCTAGGGGGGGGCAGCATGTGGCATCACACACACTAACTACCCCCCCCCCCTGACCCCGCACACACGCTAACTATCCCCCTTGATATTATATTAATATTATTAATTTGCTCCTTTTACCCCATAACCGCCCTATCCACTGACGCATAGCCCCCAACTCGCAAGCGCGTCTAGAGAGGGGGGGAGTAGAGAGTGAGGACAGAGAGAAAATGGGAAGAGACAGGAGAGAGAGAGGGGGAGGGGGAAGAGAGGGAGAGGGAGAGGGAGAGGGAGAGGGAGAGAGAGAGAGAGAGAGAGAGAGAGAGGGAGAGGGAGAGGAGAGGGAGAGGGAGAGGGAGAGGGAGAGGGAGAGGGAGAGGGAGAGGGAGAGGGAGAGGGAGAGGGAGAGGGAGAGGGAGAGGGAGAGGGAGAGGGAGAGGGAGAGGGAGAGGGAGAGGGAGAGGGAGAGGGAGAGGGAGAGGGAGAGGGA